>JACJUY010005752.1:0-31978 GCA_014220935.1 Platorchestia sp. MABIK
CCGGGGCATTATGTGTCTCAAGGTCTGGACCGGGGCATTATGTGTCTCAAGCTCTGGACCGGGGCATTATGTGTCTCAAGCTCTGGACCGGGGCATTATGTGTCTCAAGCTCTGGACAGGGGCATTATGTGTCTCAAGCTCTGGACCGAGGCATTATGTTTCTTAAGCTCTGGACCGAGGCATTATGTTTCTTAAGCTCTGGACTAGGCCATTACATGGTTTGCCTAAAGTGTACATGGAAGATTTCCTATCTTAATTTCAGCATAGATAAATTTTTACGCAGAAAAAACTACGAGCAAGAGTGCGGAAAAACATTTAGTTTCTGTTTTAAAACTGTTAACGATGAATCATTGCTCGGTGCACAACTTGACTGCTTTCGTAAAAGAAATAACCAAAGTTTGAAATTCGAGTACACGTTTCATGTGTTCTATTGATGTAGAAAGATTGTTTACGTTTGTCCTTCTATACAAGACCATGAACTTTTGTTTACATAAACTGTTTCTGTAGCTAGAATCAACTGAAGATTTTCAATGTGATGACTACGCAAAAGTGATGCTCATAACCTGAAATTGCATAATTCAATTATATTTATAAGAGACCTAATATGAATAAATATAACTTTTACAGGTTAAACTCCAGTGTTCTAAAACATTGTACTTGAAATAATGTGCCATTGGAATATTGCATGATCTAGTTTCAGAAAATAGACCTGAATTTTCAACTTCAATTACATATCGCTGTTAACTCGAAAATTTCATTTTCAAGCAATCGGAATCTCGCTGAACTTTGCTTACGACGCACCATGTTAATTTCACAAGCGGTATTGTGGATACAGATAGCTACTTATGTCCAGTTCTGAAAAACATTTTGAAATTTTTTGCCGTACGAATCTCAAAAATAAGTGTTCGATTCGATTTGAACTGCATTATTGTGATAAAGTGATCAGTGACTACGAAAAATTAACTTCTAGAAACAACGGATATTGGAGGAAATATGGCTTAAGGAGTGTAAAAAGGCAAGATTGATGATGACCAATATAACTACAAATTTTTTTGAAAAGCGGAGCCCCTTCCAGGATTAGATCCTGGCCACATGGATTTATGGCTTATCTCTCCCACCACTGCGCCATGAGGCCTCCGCAATAGGTAAGGGCTATTATTGCACACAAAAGAGTTCAGCAGAGCTGTGAGTGCAAAGAAGCCGTCGAGCTTACTGAATCTTTATTCAGTTAATCACGAGAACTGACGGCGATAACTTTGTTATTTCATTTTTAGCAACATATTTTGCAAACAAGTCTGGGTCTAGGCCTGGCAGGACTGGTACTGCCACTTTCTCCTACTTTTGCTAACATCTTTGGGTGCTTCAATGGAGAGAAATAGTTTAGTCAGGGTACAAAGGGTTTCAAACCAATATTTTGTCCGTTAACGACTCTTCTCTGATTTTTAGCGATAAGTTTTGCGTCTCTCTTTTTCCGAAATATCCTAATGAAATGCTCAATATCATCAAATTAACTATCGAAACAGTGCAGAAAACTCTGATGTATTTTTTGTATAGCTTGCCTCGTATAATATAAATGATAGATTTGGTTGTTCAGTTTTCGCAAGGGCTTCGTTGCTGGTTTTAGAACGAGTTTTACGACACAGTTTTTCACGATCAATTTTGAACATGTTTTAGTTGGACTAAAGGCTTTTAATGCAAGGTGTCCTCCTTTCCAAATTGTACTAGATTTTGTGTTATTTCATCGCGTATTTGGAAATTACTTTCCAAAAAGTTTGATTTTCATTTCATTTCCTGTCGAGATTTCAAACGTCGATGACACTTTTGTTTTGTTCAGAGATAAGGCTCATGCTAACCACTTTCTCCAATACTTAAATTCTCGTCATAGCAATATCAGATTTACTACATGGAAGACGAAGACAACGATAGATTAGCGTTTCTTGATGCTTGTGTAGAGAGAGTTGGCAATACTTTTCAGTGTTCTGTTTTCCGAAAGAAAACTTTTTCTAGGTTCGGGACTAGCTTATTTAGCTTTTGTTCATACAATTTTAAGGTTTACGGCAGTCGTACACTCGTTCATAGAGCGTTTAATGTGTGTTCCAACTTTAAATACTTACACAGAGAGTTCGATTTTACGACGCTGTTGTGCTAAAAACGGATTTCTATCTTCTGTTGTTGACAGGTATATTATTAAATTTTTGTCAATAATTTATGACAACTCTCAATCTGTTCAGTCTTGTGCTCAACAAACATTTTTAGTGATGTTGCGGTATTTTGGCCATCAATCATTGAAACTGAGTGAGGGTGTTAAATTCCTTATTAATAAGTTTTCCCCGCAACTTAAAACGCAAATGATTCTAGTGAATAATTTTACAATTGGTTCTCTCTTCCGTTTCGAAGACAAACTGCCACCCTCATTGTGCTCGTCTCTAGTGTACCAGTACAGTTGTTCACGTTGTGAATCGCGGTACGTTGGAACTACCTGCCGTGCCCTGATGACAAGAGTTTCCGAGCACGCTGGGCGAAGTTGCAGAATTGGTCTTCATCTTGGATCCCCTCACTGTCCTCTGTTAGATCTCACGCAGACGAGTGCAATGTTCCGGTCTCCCTAAACGACTTTACAATCTTGGTCGGTACGGTACCTCTTGCAGAACAGAGCCGCACTGTCTTGAATCCTTGCATATTTACAAAGTGAAGCCTACTCTGAATGACACCCAAAGTGCTTTTCCGCTTCAAGTTGCCAATACATAGTTCAGTTGTTCAGTTTTTCCTTTCCCTTTTATTTTTTACCGTTTATTACTGTTGTTGTTTGTGTTTTTCAAAGTTTAAACTTTTAGATATACTTCACTAGTGAACTAATTTTTCCTCTTTTGGTTTTGTTTTACAGAGATTTTGCTGTAGATGGACTGTTAGTCGAAAACGTTCAGTTTTATTTGATCATTTTCAATATTATAATGGTATTAATAAGCTTGAAAAACAGAATGATTAATAGAATGAAAGTAGTCATAGATAATCAGGAAAACTAGATTGATAATTATAACTTTAATTAAATGTAACATTTAGTCCCTTATTTTATTTATTCAAAATTTGAACAGAACTTATGGGATGACTTGATAATTTTCGCTGCTAAACCGTTAAGTATTTTTGAATTTGTTATGTGGAGCGGTTTGCAAGTTTCATGAGTTGGCTGTCGTAATATCTTTAAGCTCATTCGCACGACACGTTGAAAGATTTTATTCTTTATTTTCAACTTTGCAGACTGTTAACTGAAGATGGTGCTGGTCACCGAAATGTTTTATAGAACAGACTTGTTTTAAATTTAAAATTCGTGAAATCTTTATTAAATATGATTTCAATGCGTGGTGCTTTCTTCATTTTTAAACTCCTATTGCAGGCACTGTACCATGATTTAGTTGCTAAGAGGAGTGTCACCTTGAGCTTTTAAATAGCGCAGAATTGAAATTTTCATTACAAAATAACGCAGAGCATATAAGCCTGACCTCCACAGGTTCAATGCGTTTTCTTTAATGGTAAGGTGTGGCGCCCGTTGACCCTCGAGTTCAGTATTAGTGCATTCCTTTGCCTGTAAATCGCTAACAAGATTTTAGCAGATTTTATGGCATCATTTTGGACAAGTATAAATAAAACCGCTGTTCGTGACCATCGGTGAATCACCCTCAATGTGGAAATGCCTTCAGTGACCACTGGTGGGTGGGTCACGAAACAATCAACTTGTTAACAGACAATCCTACGAAGCTTAACTCAACTTCCTTATTGACCAGCCCGACGTGGATGCTTTCTCAATTTGTCAGGTCCTTTTGATTTCCTTCAACTTCTGTTGGATCCCTGAAAGACGAACCTTTAACGTCATTGTGTGTACTTACATTTCCTACCTCGGACTGATCCAGAAAAACTAAATTCCTAGCCTCCAAACCGTTACAGGAATCTGAAGTCCTGAACTTCTGAGTTCCAGGCTTTCATGCTACAATGAACTTGAAAGTGGGATTTCAGAGAGAAAAATTAAACGTAGCCCCAATTGGTGCTGAAAATATTCTCATTTTGCCTACGATCCATTTAGATAAGTTGTGTTGCTTTGGAGGCTGTGGTGCATTCACCAAATAAAGTGTTCAGAATGTCAGGATCTTTAAAATGTAGAAATGAAAGATCTTACTTAGATTTGTGAGTAATGTAACGAATTTCGTCGTCCGCGAAAATTTGAATTCATCGTTTGAGCGAAATTCTCACGAAAGTAAAACGCACGTCACCCTTGCATTCGTACTAAATTAATCAAAATAACTCGAGCGTTCATTTTAAATGATGACTAACTTCTGTACTTAGATCGCCTTTCATTAAAGACCTCATGAACTGCATGAAAAAGTACGAGTTTAAACATTTAAAATTTGACTACGATCAAAAACTTTCAATAGCCTCTGTAATAGGAAACTTCCATCATGTCTACAACTACAACAGGAACAAGGAAAGAAACGTCATAACTCGGGTGATTTGTATTGGACTGAATATATACAAAATCATAACTACAATAGTCCAAAAACCGACACCAGTCAGTACGCCATATCAACAATTTGGCCAACATTCATTGCAGAATAAAATACCGGCTTTTCACCAGAACGAAGGTCTCCATTATTCAAATGTGATTTCCATTGGTGTTTATCTTCTGCTTGTAGATTCAGTATCTAGAGCATCTCGCTCCTCACCAGATAATAAACAAAGGCAATCTGGAGCAATGGCAACCAACCTCGACGATCCTAAGGAAAGTTTCTCAAACTTTGTACAAGTTTTCACGAAGAGACGAAACCTCACTGAAATTTTGACTCAGAAAAGAGCTCGAATTTTAGATATCCTTGCAAAAAGATTAATTTCGTACGTCAACAAACGTTGTGAGAATATATTCAAACTGATAAGAGACGTGCAGTTATTCTGCACCTTTCTTTCGTTTACATGACGTTGGAGCATAAAGTTCTTGCCCAGGAATTATCAAGAAAAATGATGCATCAAAATTACCCAGTCTTGAACATCGTACGAAAGACTCGTTAGTCATACCGTGCTGAACACTCAAGTCATCATTAGGTAGCCCAGTACATCAGCAAATGATTATAACGTTATCTAGACCTGATATAATTTGTCGGAGAGTCATAATTATTCAATGGATTCATCGTACCTAGCTTCCCAACGAAGCCAAGTTCCACATGCGCAAATAAAGAAAGAAGCTACACTAATTACAACTTATACATACTAAATAAACTAAGCAAAAAGTACTATCAAGTTGAATAGAATTACATCTCGACGTAAAAAACTCCCCTTTGAGCAACACAAAAGTAACACGCAATATTGCACTTGGCTCCTAGCAACGGAGTAACAAAGAAGTACGTGATATATTAGGGCACAGCTATGTATTGTAATAAAATTCAACGCAATACATCAACATAAATGTCAACAAAAGCAGCACCTTCATCAAACCAAAGCAGTCACCGATTCTCAGCTCACAGGAGATGTACGTAATCAAACGGGAATTTCACTACTCGACCATCGTAGAATTTGGCGTGCACCGACCAACCCGCGCTGCTAAGTTTAAGTTGGAGGCGCGCACGCGACGTCGTAAGCACGCATTTCTGCGTATATTTACAAGCACTTCCCAGCAATTCAAAGCACACAAAACCATAATGCACGCACCTTTGTACACAATTTATTGTACATTCTTGATTCTCTGTGTGAAGGTTGATAACATAACAACTTACTTTACCGAATTACTACACCAAGAAACTGTTTCGAAATAAGGCCACGATGATCTGGGAGCAGGGCACAACACAGGCGCCAAGGCGACCGCGGGGCAGCCAAGGCGACCGCGGGGCAACCAAGGCGATCGCGGGGCAACCAAGGCGACCGCGGGGCAACCAAGGCGACCGCGGGGCAGCCAAGGCGACTGCGGGGCAGCCAAGGCGACCGCGGGGCAGCCAAGGCGACCGCGGGGCAGCCAAGGCGACCGCGGGGCAGCCAAGGCGACCGCAGGGCAGCCAAGGCGACCGCGGGGCAACCAAGGCGACCGCGGGGCAACCAAGGCGACCGCGGGGCAACAAAGGCGACCGCGGGGCAGCCAAGGCGACCGCGGGGCAGCCAAGGCGACCGCGGGGCAGCCAAGGCGACCGCGGGGCAGCCAAGGCGACCGCGGGGCAGCCAAGGCGACCGCGGAGCAACCAAGGCGACCGCGGGGCAGCCAAGGCGACCGCGGGGCAGCCAAGGCGACCGCGGGGCAGCCAAGGCGACCGCGGGGCAGCCAAGGCGACCGCGGGGCAGCCAAGGCGACCACGGGGCGGCCAAGGTGACAGAAGAACTGCCAAGGCTACAGTAGGGTAATTAGAGCAGGACTAAATCACACATCCAAGCATAACAGACACTTGCAACAAGGGTGATTCATCAAATTCGGAGGCGGAGTTCTCAAAGCAAACGACAGACAAGAAAGAGAAAACTGTGTCGTTGTGAAACGTCGCGTGCAGGCTTTTTTTTCAGTTCGTACACGAAATCTAGGACGCATTTTCTTCAACATCCGCTGTAGTCCACGCGTCTGGTTCCCTTATTGCATGATGAGCGGATGTCCAAGTACGAAACTTTGGCTTCTTCGCAACGATGTCGTCTCAAGATATTCATCATTTTACGCAGCCTAAAACGCCATTAGTTCATCGATCACTCGATAGTCCAGCCTCAACTCCTGCACAATTCAGTTTTGTCCTACAAGGGGAATCTACACTTGCTCAGGGTACCAGCAGTTCCAATAGAGTACAGAACATTTTCGTTATCCAATCACACCGCATCATTTTTTTCCCTCGAGTGACCAGAGCAGAATGCAACACAGAGTGTCTCAATCACGAACATTTTGCACGCAAAATATTTCTCCAAGAACCAATGTCATAAGGCAGATTATAGATAAGGTTAAAAGTTAGTTTCAGACTCCCTAACCACAAAAAAAGGTTTTCCAAAGATAGGAAGGATGAAGGCACCATTTACTGTGGAAGAAAGGAACCTGAAATCTATGCACAAGATGTGTTCTCACACAAAACCCCTTGCGGGCAGAAACAGCAAGTTCGGAATAAGTTTATGGAACGAAACAAAAGTTGAAGAAAAGAGCTCAAACTTGAGTTCCAACTCAAGTTTGAGGACGCGTTAACATTACGATGCAGTGATCATCAATGTTAAACACAGTTACAGCATAATTCAACCAGCATTAGAGAGGAGAATAATTTTAATGTCTTTTTTGGTAAGGCCCAGTCATGCGTAACAATGGAGAGAAAAGATAAAGATAAACAGATTTATTCTCATGCCAAAACATTTGCACCTTGCTTTCGTCTCCCACTTCCATACTTGTGAGAAAGGAGGAGACGGAAGTAAGTTCAATCCTCCTGTACTATTGGACATTGACACACAAGTTGGACATTGACAATAGTATTGACAATATTGACAATGGTCTTGACATTAGTATTGACGTACTATTGGACACAGACTTCCAGCCAGTGTTGCTGATTTTGTGGTAGTTAGAGAAAACGTCTTGGACAGAAAATTTTAAAGTTTAGCCCCTGAGGACATACAATTCTACCTGTAGCGAAGCAAAATCTCTTGTGTCGATCTTATTCTCCGCCCTCTGATGTGCCGCACGATAACCAACACATGCAGCTCACGCTTCAATATAGTGAGAAGAAACATGGCTTTGATATCGCTTCAAGTAAAATATTTTCAAGTTAAATAGTTCACAAAGTTTACACACAACCAGCAAAATCCGCAGCCATCGACAAGCCTACTCTCATTAGTTCACGATAATAATTTCCTAATCAATAACCAATTTAGCTGCGAATACAAGCAAGCTCATCTCCAGTATTCTGCAACACAAAAACAACTCGTTATTTATTAAGGCACGACAGTAAGTCAATTCCGGTTCCTTATAGGGAATTCTTCAGTTAGACTTCACACGAAGTCATGGGTCGTCGGTACGCAGCTCGCTACTTACAATGCCTGTGAACTGTGAACTAATTACTCTTACGTTCTTAATACGTTAATGAATGTGAATTTCGTCTCTAAACAGTTTTCTGCCACTGCTCAAGTGCGTAATTCTTATTATCAGGCAAGAATTAAACTGCTTCTATTTTATTTAACATTGGGCTGGGGTTCCTAACTGATGCTGACCAACCGGTGGTCGAGAGGTTTGAGGTTTACATGCTGTTGGGTACCCGCTGTAGTTACGACCTGTATCTTTTATATCATTAAAATCCAAATGGAGGAGAACCCCCCATTAGTTGTGTCTTTTTTGAGGTTGAAAATTCGAATTTAGTTTAATTTAAGATTATTATCCCCCTCAACTTCAACTAAGTACCATGTGCTGACTTGAGAACATTTTCTGAGATTTTGTTTTGAATTATGAGCTATAAAATAGCACAAATAGAGGGACAGTCGAAAAATAATTTAAAACCTGTAGTAAATGCAAAACATCGAACGATCGGTGTCTCAACGAGATGGTTAGACTCGGACGAGTTATTTATCAACATGTTACGGTGAAAGAGGGAGAATTAACGGAAAATTGATCGGAAATAACTAGTTTCGTCAACATACTAATTATTGAAAATTTGCCCCATTCTCATTTCATAAATTTATCACGAATTGACGCGAAACTTGAAAATCAAAAGATGCAGGCAAATCAGGGGAGACATTTTTTTTGCTGCAAACAAGACACTTTGGAAGTAGGAAAATAGCAGGTACAGTATTATTCGTTACCATCATCAAGATCGTACAGTCACAACGGTAGGTAAACAGAAAAAAAGAATTCAAAGGAAGCTTTTACAGTAGAAAGTTGTCAATAGAGGTGATTCACGGAGCTAGAGGATATTACATGCAGCGTGGGCCATAGACTATCTCGACTCATGATTCACAAACCCGGCCTTGAGGGCGTTCATCTGTTTACCAACATACTTGGGTTTCACATCTAACCTGCACGGCCTTAATTACAGTTAGAATTCAAGGATCGCTACATTCAAAATGCTCGCATGTCATACAGGTGGAAAAATCCCGTCCGTTCATGGGTAAACACGCGATAATTGCAAAATGTCAAAGCAAAATCGAAATGATTAAAAGACCTGATGTGAATTTGACGCAGATTTAAATCGTTTTAATTGCGTTGCAGGTTCATCATTAATATAAACTACACTAATAAGAGGCGTTGCTACCTATAATGTGTTGCTATACTCTGAAGCATCGTGCCGGCAAACTACAAAAAAAGACTTCACCCCAGAACACAAACCTGGGAAATTTTCAATACAACCAAATTCACTGTTAGCCTACGTCAAAATATTGAGTATTTTCGCCAAATTTTTCAAAGCCACTCCTACATTATCAGATCATGTTCCGGTATAACTTCGTATGAGAAAGAATTGAGAGTCTAAGAGTGTCATTTTCAAATGAGTTTTGTACTTTCAATATACCTGCTTCACAGATACGTTCTTATTCATTTGCCAAAAATGGGGCAATAAATCGCAGGGTTTGTAATGGGGTAATACAAGTTTGCGTTCTAGGGTAGAGCCTCAGTTAGGTGACGCTGAGGCCGTACGAACTAACAGTCGGGTCCCATGTTATCAAGCATTTGGCACTTTCCCTACTCAGTGAATGATCACAATGAAAATGAACTACAAATTAAATAGACGGTTCAACTCGTGCACCAATGCCAGATTACATAGAGCACCTGGTCGGGTTTTAACACGTTCCTCGCGTATTGGGCCATATGTGTACCACTAGGTTAATTGCTCGTTTACGTACCGGTGAATGTCCTTTCATCCGTTCCTCAACCTTCTTGAAAAATAACTTACCACATGAGGTAAGATGTTATCGCCCGATTGTATTTTTCATATTTTTCAGGAAGGATGAAAATATATTCAAGCAGCAAATGAAGTCGATTTCCCAATTCTGCTCCTCACAACCTACCCAAACTAGCCGTTAACCACCGCGGAAACGCGAGGAACGGATTGACTGGACCTGCGTGCCGACAGACAGCCCTCCGCACCAGCGACGGTTGAAGGCAAGCCTCACATCCTCAACAGCACAGAAATGAGGGAAGATCTCAATAGTACCTAGGGTATCGAAGGTCAAAATTCTAATTTGGACACCTACACTACAGTAGCCACTTCGACCGTCATACCTCCCTACCATCACATTCACGAGACGCACCTTCCTACCATTACCTGCACCTCCCTACCATTACCCGCACGAGACGCACCTCCCTACAATTACCCGCACGAGACGCACCTCCCTACCATTACCCGCACGAGACGCACCTCCCTACCATTACCCGCACGAGACGCACCTCTCCATTACCACTTCCAGTCATAAAATGTTTTTAGGCTGTCAAAATTACGCGTGCAGAATATATCACCAGTAAAATACTCTTATGCCTCAAAGGGACAGAATTTTGTACTCAGCATAAATACCCAAATTTCAAGTTTACATGTTAATCAACAAAGCAGTCCGTACATTCCTAATACGGTGAAGAAGCGATCACACCTTCATTTCAACGAAATGTATTTGACAAAGAAAAACATCCTAAGTGCTACTTGGTCTCTTCATTTCTTGAGCTCGTCTTTTCCTCATCGCAACAATCAAAAAGACTTCCTGAAAACATTGGCACAAAGCATTGGTCATAACACGACTCGTTCACCACCCACTGGCCGGCAAACACGTCATGGATGTCGCTAACATGAAGTGATCCAGTGCGAAGATTCGTTCGCGTTCGATAAAGCAGTAGAATAACGCGAAACAAACACGCCGCAACTAGAAGTTAGTCCAGGAATGAACTTTGCGTGAATGCGTGTGAAGAGAACTTATTTCTACCTACAAAAATTAATAGAGCTTTACAATAGGCCAATTAGAGGTGATCAAAATTTTCCTTGATCTCGGAATCTATGAGAAAATTACTTTTGTGTCTTCAGCAGCTGCTTCTAAAAACTTCGACCACTATGACATCGTTAGCAGGTTCATATTCTGACGTTTTATCTAACGTTTGGACGCATGAAGCCAAATCGTGTTCACAACCCAAGTAAAATTCAAGTAAAGTAAGGCACCGTAGAAATTTTCGTACATGAAATACACTTCCGCTTTTATATAATTAGGCCACAGGATTATACTCACGCATTTTCAGCAAGACGTGCAGCGTGACTTACAACAAAACACGTACGCTGTATCCGCTGACTTTATAGGAGTCCCACGCCGACATTCCTAACATTTATGAGCAAAAGAAACATATCTCAGGGACTCTCTCAGACTAATAACAACCTATCGCTGAACTAAAACCGTCAAGAAAGCACGGCTAACGATGACGCTCGAAGTTTTGGGGGGGGGGTTGTAAGAGCCAGCTGTAGATTGATTATATGGAAGTCTTAGCCTCCCTTTACCACGACAAAGATGTTCAATGAGAGGAAGGATGAAGGCACCATTTAGCATGGAGTTAAGGAAACGTGGAATCTATGCACAGGGTGCATAGAAACAGAAAGCTAAGAAAGAAGTTCATGAAATAAATAAAAATTGAAGAAAGTCAGTAGTGCTGAAAAACCGGTCAGCAGTGAACCGAAAAAAGATGGTTCGTAACAAAAAAACTATTCTGTTTCGATAAAAAGAAGGCCAACCTAACCTTTAGCTCAGGCCCTCATATAATCCCCCTAGGAGCGTAATTCCCATAGATACATCAGTTGTATCCCCCCGAGGGGTGTAAGAGCCAGCTCAATGATAGAATTTGACAGCCCCGCGAACTAATGATTATGCCCGTCATTTTTACGTAGCACCTAATTCTCTGACTGAACTTCTATGTCAAACATTTTCAAATTCCATGATAGTGGTAAACCCACAACTTGCCGCAAGGGCGGAAGGAAACGCTGCACTGATGTCAAGTTTTCGAGAATACTTTTCATATTTTACGCTTTGCTCTTAATATGGATCATTCTCAGGAAAATGCTTTACTTTCATCGATTTTACTGATTTTGAGTAGAGTATCTTACCCTGAAGAAAAAAAAGCATGAATCAATGCAAAAAGATAGCTTCAGAAATACTCTTTTAGAAATCAAGTCAAGTTTTTAACAGTAACGTAGCACATTCACGTTATAATATCAGCTCTGCTGTTCACATCGCTATTAACTTTCGTGCGATCATTAGTACAAATTTCATAGAAACACACAAATGTGTATTCACATTCAAGCTCCCAAATGCCTACAAAAATGTCAAATGTAACATCATGGAATTTTGTAGTTCTATGAGAATTCCATCAAAAGCTTTCACAAATCTTAAAGGCATGCAAATACCTAAAAATTAAATTAACAAGATCAATCGACTGCAATTATTTTAGGCACAAAATAGAAGCTGTGATAAGTTCGTGCTTTTCATCGACTTGCGCTCGCAATCGATAAAAAAATGAAAGAAGCAACATTATAAAGCCCTTCACTGCGATAGAACCTCTCAAATCTTTCGGACACGAGCGAAACTCTTTCTTTCTGAGTGAGTACCTGCATTGCGACCTCCTGAAGCACAACTTGGGAACACACGAGTTTAAGAGTTTGCTTGCCAGAATATTTGAGAAGATTGTGCTTCGTGAGTTTTGAATTTCGATCAACACAGATGATCGCTAACCTAACAGGAGAGAGTACAAGCGCTCGTTCATTTCAGGAAAACATCAGGTAAGTGGGTTTGGGTCAAAGTAAAGTTGTTATAGTTCAAAGATAACTGGCAAAATACCAAAATTTCTTGACGGTGAGTTTTGAAACTGTCCCTTCTACCACAACTCAAGCCAAGCGAAGCAGATTGATGACACGCATAGACTGGGATAAAAAAAAAATCATTGAATAATTGCACCGAGAGTGAGGTCTCCATTGCATGAGCAGTTCATAAATATAACTAAATTAATTAGTCAAAAGAAGGCTTACCAACTATCGTGTGATATATATTACTCTTTACTCTTGCTCATACTACTCTAGGTCTTTTTCCTACTATAAACTTACTTTCAAGTGTGTGGCATAGTGATTTAACATCAATAATTTGAACATCTTATAGACAAGTATGCATAGAATAAAAATTCGTCCCACCACTGCCGCCCCACTTCGTCTCTACATTTGTACACGTGGGTAAATACCTCTGTCAGAAATTTGTCTTCCATATAAGCAACCTACGATTGATTAACATGCAACAACCCACTGCCGAAAGAGAAAAAATCAGCGTCTTTCCCAAAATAAATCATTTTGTACAATAACAGATATTTGCGAGTGTTGACCAGACTTAAGTATCTTCAAAAACCGTGACGTAAAAAGAATAGTGAAGCACGTCACTACCGACGAGTAGTAGCCAAAGGCCGGTTGCTCAATTTAGACGCCGCACTTCGCTTAGGTTTGCTAACTTTCTTCAGAGATGCGGGAGGTCTGGCGGTTTTCTCAGCTGCTTCATTACCCATGCGAGGCTTCCCAAGTTTGCTGCCGCTTCCATTTTTAAGGCCATAGTTTTTTAGAAGTGGCGGTCGTGTCGTGAAAGACTGTTTCTGCAGTGATTGATCCCTCGAGAGACTCGGTCTGTGTTCAGGTCTATCAGGAGCTGTGGCAGCACAATCCATACGGCCTGACATGCGGCTATCATTTGCAAAAATACCTCTGGGAGACGACTCATCTTGCTCGTGGGGTGACGGAAGTCTTTCTCCAGATGACTCAATCATCGCTTTTTTGGGCAGCGGCTCTAGGGTTTCAGAGCAGAAAAGATCGTCATCATCATCGCCTAAATGGTGTTCTGTTTTCACGGAGGTACCATGGTCTTGGATCGGGGAGAACAAACGCTCCGAGCCATACCTGGATTCGGCATAGCTGGCGCCGTGGGGTGAGGGTTTGGTTGAGTAGGTTCGGTCGACAGCAGGTGATGTATTTGAGAAGGACGGTGTCATGTTCGGTCTGGGGCGGGAAACAGGCACAGCCCCTGCGGCACTTGAGTGTTGGTTGTCATCAGGCAGGCGGCCCATGAGTAGCTGCGGCATCAGCGTCGTCGCGCGGGCAGCGAAATTGAGCAGAGCGTCCGCCCCGTCCACCATTTGCTGGAAATCTGACGGTGACTGCTGTCCCACATCCCTGTCAAGGAACAAAAGCATTAGCAAACACTCCAGAAATACTGCAAAGCAAAGACTTTAGAATGAATGCACAAACTTTTCGCACAAACGAGAAATGAAAAATGGTGCCGAGAAGCCCTACCCTACTTGTATTCATAGGAATATAATAATAGTAATAAAATGATAGTGATGATCTGCATGTCTGTTTATTCATAGCGATATGATAACACCTAATTTTTGGAAAAAAATACTGTTGCTTATTAAAGTGTCTATTCTAATAGCGTGGGATAATGCTGAGTCCAAGTAAGTTCGACATCATTTTAAGTTTCAGGGCAATCAGATATTATGCGAAACTGCAATTTTTCTATACTAATTGCACATAAAAAATATCACTGCATATCTCACAGGATTTTACAAAGCCTGGCCAGCTCCGTTCCATAAAAATTGACGATAGATTGGCGCTGCCATAACTTCGCCCATCCAGTTCATCACCTACGTCGCCAAATGTCCTAACACGACTGCGACGTCATGATTGCTGTGAGCAGGCCTGGAGATGTAAGAGGCATTTGCTGCACTAGTCATGCGCCGCACAACAAGCAATTGTAAGTTCACTGAAACTAGGTGGTAGAAGTCATACCTTTAAGCGGCCCATAGACGATCAATTTAATTGTCAATATCATTGACTCAATGTATTGATGAGATTTTTTGTTGCCCACAAAGTCAATCATTTGAAGTCGTCAATCAAGCCCACAGACGATCCATTAAATTGTCAATATTCATCATTGTCAATTATATTGACAATATAATTGATCGTCTATGGGTCGCTTTACTCTGAGAGAAAAAAAGAAGCTAGCCGGGTGTTTTAGAGTAACCAGATTAAAATACATAACTAGTTCGAACTAAATTTGGTTCACTTTTTGGTCATCACACCGAAATGAATAATTTTCCAGCAACCAAAACTTTCGGAAAATCGGGAGTATGTCCGATGTCAGAAATAATGCATATGTTTTTGCGGAAAGTATCTGATGAAACACGAGCTTCAAACTAATCATCTTATGAACTACCACCGATCTCCTGTTATCAGACATGAATTAAACAAGAGGAAAAAAGAAATAGAACAATCCACTACATTAGTGACAAATTTTTCCTCAATAAAAATACAGCGCCTTACCTCCCGTATATTACTAGCATTCCAAACTTAAATGAAGCTGAAAGACGGGCATGAAATTATGCAACACTTTACACAAAAAACAGCTCCGACATCATCGGCAGTTTTATTTTCTGTTGGGGATCAAATAAAAAAATCAGAAAGCTACTGGGAACGCGGGACAAAACTTCAGTGAGCAAAAATATCAACAAAACTGAAGACAACATCGCAACGCACCCGACGTCGCTCTCGAAGGAGCCATCCGAAAAAGCCTCGTCAACGCTGGAGGTTGGAGAGCCAGCGTCGGCCCCCTTCGCTGAGGTGCCTACGTGGTTCCTGACTTTCATTCGAGCGCTGGACGGAGCGAGGGGAGGAGTGGGGGGTGTCGAAGAACAAGGCGAAGAGAATGAGGAAGAGCAAGGAGAATTTGAGTGCGATGCAAGAGCGCAAGGGGAAGTGGAGTGAGATGGAAGAGAGTAGAGCGTAACTCCGGTGGATGGAGTGGCCATTCCAGCAGTAGAGTGGGTGGAGTAGGAGGGCCCGTATGAATGGTCGTTTGGTGACGGTGTTTCACCAATCCCCTGCAAATGAGTTGAGAACTATTATTTATATTTTTAGGAACTTGAATCTTCCCTAAGCTAGAAAATAACAGCGAATCTTCACTCAAAATGTTGACACATATCACAGTTCAAATGCAAAACAAGTCATTTTTAAAACCGCACAAATACCTCAGTATGGTAATAGGTATAGTTAAAGTGTTTATTTCTACGCAAAGGAAACAACCATACTGACAATTTCCTCATTCAAAAACTCTAGAAAAATATGAAAAAGATAACATCACAAATTCAGAGAATCAAACAACAGAAACAACAGATGTATTGAAATATTTATCGTATTTCGAATTGGCTCTCAAAATTCTGATTCCCTTTCCCCTAATATGCAACACATTAGGTACTTTCTGTTCTTGAAAGTCAAGATAAATTCTTGCACCAGTTTGAATAATGATGTTGAATATGCATCATTGCTCTTCCTATGCAACGAAATTTTAAAAGTTGAAGAGTTATGAACACACCACCACACACCAAATTCAGGAATCAACTACTGTAGTTGTACACCGACCGAATAACGAGCATCAACCAATTGTGCCCACACCACCACTCACCAAGTACAGAACATTAGCCAACAACTCTCTTGTTGCCACCACCACACACCAAATAAAGAACTTCAAACAACAAAGCACATACCAAATGAGTTGTGATGTCTCGAAGGTTTCATCCAAAGCTAAAATAACAATGTAAATGAACTGGCATGGTTGACCAATTGAGAAGAATGAAGTCACAAAATAAAGTCAGCCGGAAAACAGCGGAGTTCCAACGTAGAAAAAAGATAGTTTCACAAGATGAGACCTCTGACAGCGCATCATACGATTGATATTTTAACGCTAAGTTTACCAACGAGGGCATCACTTGTCAACCTAAGCTGACCAAATACTGCGTCGTTTATTATTTCACTTGCCAGAGTGCACACTTCACTGCAAGGCTGAACCAAAGAATAGAGCACAGATGCTCCTCTGTGTAACGGAGAGCATAAACGCTATAGCGTACTTGATTTTATGAACTACTTTCCTCTCTGTTCCTAACCGAACTTCATTTCACTAACTCGGAGACCCATCAAATTAGGTTCTCCAATCAAGAAGGTATCACTCGCCAAGTTGGCATCACTCACTAAGTTGGCATTACTCACCAAGTTGGCATCAGAAAGTTTTCTCTTGTGTCTGAGGTAAGACTCTTCGTGTTGCTGCCGCGCCACGCCTTCACGCAGCGACAACAAGGCGTCTGTGAGGAGCATGTGAATGGTCAAAAGGCTAATTTTTCGTAAATTTTCTCACAAGTCAATCATGGAACTTTTGCAACGCAAAACATCGTAGCTGAGAATACGTATTGCAGTCGTGAAAAAAGTTCAGTAAACATCGGCAGGAAACAAATATTTTCAACATAATCTTGGACCATATAACAGGAACAGGAAATTTGGCTAGAAATCAGATGCTTCGAAAAATATTATTAGGAGAACCAAGAGAATAGTATACGAAAAAATAAAACAGAAACTCAACTAAGAAGCGCATCATAAAACACGTGATATCGAGTCACTATCTGCCACCGACATTGAACGCTGGAAAATTCTAACATCCATCACCAAATGAAAGTTTGTCAGTTTGTTCCTTGCAATCAAAATTACGATAAAGCAATGTTGCACTGGTCAACAAGAGGTTTTCCTATTGGAGCTCGAACATCAAAGGCCACACCTCTAACAATTACATACTCCTCCATTATTCTTTAAAAAAACAAGAACGAAGGTAAATATATTCAAGTTGTAAACTATTTTACCCCGCCAATTATTATCCTAATCACTCTTCAATCCAAGTACCATAATTAAAACACTTAAAAAAGAAGCTTCTTGGACAGTAAATTCTACCAAACCCACTCCTAATCATTAAAGAACATGGGCAGTACTTTCAAATCTGAGAAGATTAATTATAGAAGACTAACTCTTCACTTTTATTTCAGGTTGCGTATTTGCTTTGAATCCACTCCGAGGCAACGACAATAGTTGATTGATGGAAACCTAAACTCGAATATCAAACACCAAAAAACCGAAAACATCGCTCTTTATTAAATACATGTGTACTCGACCAGTCAAAAATGACGGGATCCCAAATTTTCCTTAAATAAATCTTCCATTGGTACAGGGTGGCGCATAAGTAACGCACCCTTATTTATTACCGCACCCTTATTTATTACCGCAATATACACTGGGTATCTGTAGACAGGATACGACACGTAAATAAACTTTAAGAGTTCCTCTATCGTTTGGAATTAACCCTATCGTTATACCTTCATAGTTCATAGTTTATATACTATTAATTTTTTAAAAGGGTGCGTTACTTTTGCGCCACCCTGTAGATGACAAATTAAAAATTTCCAGCATAATAGTACCCGCGCCTAAAACATTCTTTTACTCGTGCACTGCTGAAACTCATATCACAGATACGGTCATTCAGCATCCTTTAGAGCGTCCCAGAGAGACGGACCAAGCAAGCAAGCAAGAACTATGCATTATTACGTAGGGGATGACGACCTGATCCAGTACTGGGCTCACCCTGCAGCGGCGCCATGGCCTTGTGTCCATGCTTGAGGGTCAGCATGGCGTTGGCGGCGTCGACGTCTTCAATACCAACACCAGCGAGCGACCCGACGCCGGGTAGCTTCTCAATAGACACGTCCACCGGAACACTGCTCTCGATTCCACTTCTCGAGGAACTTTCCGATGATGTAACATGTGTCCCCAGGCCGCCCAGACGTCGAGCCAAGAAGGGGAAGAGGGTTGGGTCAGGGGAGTTGGTGGTGGACATCAAAGAAGAGGAACAAGTCGAAGGCACATCTCTGGGTGCATGTGTTTCAGAGGATGAGACTGGAGAAGAGGAAATGTTACGATAAGAAACTTGTTTAGAAGAGCTCATCGACGAAGCATGGTAGGTAGGCTCTGCAGGCTGGCTTGAAGATGACGAAATAAAAATCTGTCGGTTGTTTCCGGACGTGTTCAGTCCAGGCGATGAGCTGTACGTAGATGAAGACATGGGTCGCGAAGCGGCACTTCCTACGCTTATTCTGTTCACCGAATCGCTGTTTCTGCAATGAAAAACAATCATATCAAAACCGCAACGTCAAAATGTACATTTCAACAGGCCATCAATGATCACTCTGAAAGAATGCAACTAATTAAATATACTACTGCTCATCTTTTTTCCAAATCTTTGCGGATACAGAGCGTGTTTTGATTAAGTTAAATTCCTGAAAAAATAAAGAGAAAACGATGAGGAAATAAATTTAGTGAAATAAAGAGATCATAGGAACAGAAACCGCCAACACGTTCCAGAAGTCGTCCTAAAGATACAACTGCCTAAATGGCCGCAAAGACAGCCAAAAAAATTAAAAAAAAAGCACAGAACTTTAAATCGAAACCAGACACAGTGAGGTGTTGTCGCTGCTATCTACCGAGCTGGTACTACTAAGTACATCTGAGTTTCGCTTTCCCACGGTCTCTCATTAAAAATTTTTCAGAGGGAATGTTGCCAAGAAAAAAATTAAATGAAGATGATGAATGTTAGCAAGTAGACACTTTGATAAGCTCCCTTGTCGCCTGTCTGGAACTCGCGTGCACAGATAAGTTTATTCTCTCACTCATTTATAAAATAGAGTACAAAATTCATGGAATTAACAGCTTCTTTCTGGCTGTCTTGATTTGCGTTGCCGTATAAGAGAGAGGTGGTTTTTACTGGAAAAGAAACCTGCCTGCCCGCCTGTTCTTTCGTCTTCGTCCCATCGACAAATGCTGAACAAGTTATCACTTTAACACCTGAGATTCATTACTAAATATCAATTATATCGGTTGTCCGGATGAAGCTTTGTTTTTACCTCTGGATAAGCTAAAAAAAATCTCATAAATGCAAGATTTTGAACGCATTTTCCTTTTTAAGTGCCAACGCATGGAATGCTAGTGTGCAAAATGCTGGTATACAGAATGCTGGCGTACAGAATGCTGGCGTACAGAATGCTGGCGTACAGAATGCTGGTGTACAGAATGCTGGTGTACAGAATGCTGGTGTACAGAATGCTGGTGTACAGAATGTTGGTGTACAGACTGCTGGTGTACAGAATGTTGGTCTACAGAATGCTGGTGTACAGAATTTTGGTGTACAGAATGTCGGTGTACAGAACTTTGGTGTACGGAATGTCACACCTAGATCACTCCATGCCACGACTCTTCTCTACATACAATATCACGCCGAGAGACCCACGCGCCAGGACTCAATTCTAACACCACACCGCGAGTAGCAGAAGACCCGCACAGGAGGCTGGAGCCACGCACCTGCCCCTGCCGGCGCCGCTGCCCCGTGTGGAGAGCATGAAGACCTTGTCGTTGCCGGCGTGGGGGTGTGAGGGCACCTTGCTCAGGCTCTGCAGCAGGTTGGGGCGGTGGGCAGGGTCCACCATCCATAAAGATCCTTTACCTAAGGCCTGCTGAGCGTCAAGACATAGTTTTGAACCCGATATTTTTAACCAAATTAATAACGCACGAAGAAATGAAATAGAGTTTCATTAGGGTAGCTAGCAGAATCCGCTACAGCCATAATTGTTGATTCTTTCAAAAACATTTTCCTGAAATTATCATGAGCGAACTGCAGGGAAAACGTTACAAACGAAAACGCAAACGATCTCATTCACGCGCGATATCTAGATTTATGTTTTTCATTAAGTACTTTGAAGTATCAAGTGTACGCGACACATCGTCTAAAGAATGAGAGAACTACTCTGAGAGCGAAAGAAAATTTACTGTAATTCAAACGAAGCTTAGAACTAACATTGATGCCTCCTATGACAGATAACTTCTCGCGTAAAAAAGAACCACTAAATCTTCCTGAGTATCTGAGAAAGTTTTACGCATTGCGCAAAATAAATCTAGCAGATCTGAAGGAGTCGGCCGCAGGTGCAGACAGCAAACCCAGCTGATCAAACATAACGAAAAAAAAGCAGAAGATGAAAGAACACAGAATAGAAATACGATACAACACAGTATCACAACTCATCAACCAAAAGAGACCCAGAAGACAGAATGAAGATGTTCTCACGAAGTTTTAAGACGGAAAGACATTTTAAAGAGCATTGGAAAAGTCTCCTCGTCCATCAACCGAACCATGCATGACGCTCACGGGAGATTTGTCGACTTTGCTGAAGCACTTGTTGAGGCTGAGGTTGTGACGCACGCTGTTCTTCCAGCCCGCAGGGGCAGTCCTGAAGTAAGGGAAGTGGTGCTGCACCCAGGCGTAGATGCTCTTCACAGGCAGCGCCTTCTCCTCAGAGTCCTCGATGGCCATGAAGATGAGGCACGAGAACGAGTACGGCGGCTTTGCGCACCCGCTCGCCTGCGCACCCAAGAAACATAATCAGAATCAAAGTCACTGATGCTTAGTGACAGTAATAACACCGGTTTTAAGTTGTCAATATGAATTGATATTGGAACATTCAAGTCCCGCTTTTCACTGACGGATTCTACAATTCTGATGTTCTCAAGAGTTAGAAGTGTAACTGCACCACACCACTGCACCACTTGATGGCGATGGCGTATGGAAGCAGATGTATTATTGTCTGAACGTTGTCTTAACTTCTAGTAACATGCTCGGCTGCACTGGTTGTAGACTGACCTAAAATTAAACTAATACGGGATGGTACACAATGTGCACAATTGAACTCATACACCAGAAAGTGCTGCATGGCAAAAAGGGAGTCTATCTTTGAAATGGAAAAACGGTGCTAAATGAAAGCTGGTGTTGAATGATCAATTCAGTTCACCTCCATTACACATTGCAAATTTCGTTTCCCCTCTTTACTTGGTGCCATATAGGAATATTTTCCTTGATCGTATTTTGACTAATTACAAACTCTGACGAACAAACAAATAGTTTCTCTGTAATTACGTTCATTCAATCAAGTTTATTTACAAGATCTTTCCTTTACAAGATCTTTACAAGGGAAACTTCCTGAAATTTCTTCTTTCGAACCTATACTTTTGATTTAAATACCTCAATACGAACTAATATTTTGACAAACCTTGAAAGGGGACACAGTGTAACGGTTCCCTTCGAACAAGCACATTCAAATGGCTCAATGAAAATATCTAGCGAGGAGACATTTCCTTGTATGTTATTAAATGAAAAGAACACACGAGCTGTCATCTGTATTTAGCAGCACCTTGGCATGTGTTGTTAAAAACACATGAACTGTTTCATGCGCGATTTAATGTAGCATATTAATACATATAACAGCTAATGTGTGATCAAATTAAGAATTGTCATAAAGTGATCAGTTAGTGGAACAGTTTCACAGCATCATTAAAATACCAAGCATCTTACTTCACTTAAATTTTGCAGTGCACTAAAAGTCACAAAATAAAGTTACACCAAATTTGAGCAGAAAAGCAACAAGTAAGAATACGAGTGAATTATCGAGTACATCAAACCAAGTCGAGTAACTAAAAAGTGTTCCCATAATATGCATTTAGGAAAAAATTAGCAGGGATCGGATATTGCATGGTTACTTTTCAGAATTAAGAAGCTCTTCATTAGAAAACACTCCTCAGGCTCGCGCTTCAGAACTTAACACGTTGCTGTCGATATGACCCATCGATGGGTCTTGCTTAAGTTTATCCTGCTGCGTAACGACTCATCGCTGGGTAGTTTGAAATATTTCAATAATCTTTTAAAATTAACGGTAGTTAATGGACCCAGTTAATGTTTGATAATAATAAAATTGCTTACAACTTTAGCCTTTAAATTTGAGTTGAATATTAAACTCCAGTTTAACCCACGTCAGGCCACGTGTTAATTCAATTGGGACATTAGTGTACCCACGCTCTGCTACAACCTGTCTCCTCATGAAAATATCGATGACTCGCTACTTGTGAACTCGCTCCTATCAATCGAACACCTATTGTGTACATTGGATACAAAAACCGCGAGCACCGTCTTACTCAACAAGTGAAAAATCTTGCAGAAACTAAAATATCTGCCGCAGGGCAGCTATGACAATAAATTGAACATTTTTCATTTATGACTTTAAATTGCAGGGCAGTTTAACGCGCAGACAACACGGTAACGTAATACGCAAACATCACGGAAATGTTACACGCAGACATCACAGTATAATTACACGCAAGCAACACGGAATTGATTATAGATTGATTATAAGAAAGTGTTTAGCCGCCCTCTACCACAACAAAGATGTTCAAAGAGAGTAAGGATGAAGGTACCTTTTACGATGGAGTTAAGAAAACGCAAAATCAACGCACAAGGTGCATAAAAACAGTAAGCTAAGATAGAAGTTCATGAAACAAAATAAAAGTTGAAGAAGAAAGTAGAAGGCGCTGAAAAACAGGAAAGCATTGAACCGAAAAAAGAGATCCTTAACATAACAAAAAAAAATTTTTTCAATAAAAAGAAGACCTAATTAACTCTCAGCTCTGGGCCTCTCACATTTTCCCCCTGGGAGTGGCAATTCCCATAGATACAATAGTTGCATCTCCCTGAGGGGTACAACACGGAATTATAACACGCAGACAGAACAGTGTAACATGCAGACAGCTCAGCTGTGTAACACAACACCACAAAATTCAATTCACAGCCACAAATCAAGAAGTGGGTGCACTCAACACAAAGCGGCTCACCTGTTGCGAGCTGGACACCACAGACCGAGACTTGGAGGGGCCGATGGAATATCCTTCAGAGGTGGCGTCAAGTGAGTCATTTGCGTCCATGCTTTCATCACCGTAGTCGCTGGTAGGCGACTCGGCCTTCATCCGTCGAGGTCCATCTTTGGTCAAGATGTGACGGTCCGGCAGAGCGCGGAACAGTCCAGCGTTCATGTTGAGTACTTCACCGCTGCCTGTGTCCGTCGTGTGGCGTCCCGACAACGTATCGCGGCACGGGTCAGGTGAGAGCGAAGGAGTGGGTGATGAAGCTGGCTTCGTGGATGAGAGCTTCACTGGAGAAAGAGCCGTGCCTGCCCACAAGAAAATCAGGGTTAAAAAAAGAGCGTACTTCGACAATATTTTCCCGAGAATGACTTACACGTGATAAATAGGTCGTTGTTAAACTGGTTTCAGAAAGGTTGAAACTTCCATGCTCAACTAGCCATAGAAAATAATTAAAATGTATCGTGATTAGAGTATATAAAGGTACTCTGAATACCTTACATGCTGAGAATTTAAATTTTCATTATAAATTTCTCCCAATAAACAGAATCAGCTATTAAAATAGCTGACCTGGTAATTCAGATCAACAGGTATATCATTCCCAGAGCTGCAACTGAATCCTGTTTCGACAATGATCTACGCTACTTTAGGGCTGTGTAGATTTTTTCGTTTCAACATTACCATCGAGTACAGTACCTTTTTTTAGAACCGATGTCCAAACATTAAACAAATTCGGCTCAAACTCTTCTAAAATTACTCACTCATTGAACTACGTCTCGTATCTACAACGTTCACCTCAAACACCTGCTACAACTTCAGCGCAACAGTCGCTTATCATCTCTAACTTGACAACTTGAGAACTCCAAGTAATACATTAGCAGCATTTATGACAAACCAAATAGTTGCAGAACCGACATATTTTTCTGCTGAGGTAGCTGCAATGGGAGACCGATGAGAGTTCGTTTGAACTAAAAAAGCAACTTCATCATCAAAAGACCTGTTCTAAGAACGACGATAGCTTCAAACAAGATTCCGTCTTCAACTAGATGCAGTGCAGAACACGTAAGAAGCACATCAAAGGCGAGAGGTAAAACTAAGGAACAATTGTTTGCGAACTAGAGCTCGACACTTCTGTGTTGGATGATGAACAAAACAACTGCGGAAGAGAGTGCAGGAATCTGTAAACAGGGAGCTCAGCTGCTCGAACAGTGGAGCACGAACAGCAATACATTTGAGAGTGAGCAATACAGTATAAACAGCAATTTGTTTAAAAGGGAGAAATACAGTATAAACAGCAATACATTTTAGAGTGAGCAATACAGTATAAAGAGCAATATCTTTTAGAGTGAGCAATACAGTATAAACAGTAATTTATTTTAGAGTGAGCAATACAGTATAAAGAGCAATATATTTTAGAGTGAACAATGGAGTATGAACAGCTAGCTATATACTATAGCCAAAAAACAATAGAATACGTTCAGTAAAACATTCTAGCGAGAACAGTAAAATTTGAACAATAGAGAAGAACTAAACCGAAGTTTAGACAAAATTAGAATGTAAACAATAGTAGAGTGCAAACAATATTTGATAGTAAATGGTTCAGTGATGACTGAAATGGTCAGTTATAAGATGAATGTTTCCACCGCCACGTACAGCAAGTAGAAAAAAGTACGACCTCTGACCAACGAAAGCATGTGTCGTTCAAAACTGTACGACACATGCTACTGAGGTTCACACATGACAAACTGCACGATACATTCGTTGTCGTCTCAGAAATTCAGGAGCATGTAACACATTCCGAGCTAAGTAATTTTCGTTACCTCTCAACTTTAATGCGTGATCAACAAAAGTGTCACAAACCTCACGACTGACAGATAACAAAGACGATACAAAACGGACAACTCTGACGCTGAATTAAAACCGTCCATAATTAAAACCGCCTGACGCTGAATTAAACCGTCCAAGGAGTAAGCCTAACGAATCTCTAATGATTTCCACCATAAAACCTTTTAAACAATTAAGGAAAAATGCGGCGAAGTACGCGAGGGCTCTTGAATAATTGTTTAGGAGGCTGCGTAGCAGATAAAGGCTGGGCGCCAGGCTATCTCTGTGATAGCAGCAATTTTGTGTAGGCAGATATAGAAGAAACTGCGTGCGGCGGCGGCGGCGGTGGTGAGAGCAGAGCAAGGTCACTCTCCTCTCCGCCATGCCAAATCTGACTCGAGAGACCATGCATGTAGGCAAGCTGGGCAACTGAACACCACCAATACTTCTACCTACACACGGGCTCACAAATATCTGGACAGAACGGGCGCCTAGTTATTTTTATTCGAGTCAGATTTTAAATTTGACCGCACACAAGCACTTGAAGTGACCCTTAATAAAACGATCTGGTGTTCTAAAATCTCTATTTGGCAATTGTTCTCATTCTCACGGGATTACAAACTGAACCATGGTTTGCTAAATTCAGAATGATTTCTACAGCACCCTTTGATTTTCTGCTAGGCAATTAACTGCCCTTTCAGAAATGAGCCTGCTCTCTATTCTCGAGAAAGCGAGGCTAAAATCCTTTGCTGGATGAGCGCAGGTCCAGCTTTATCTCTGTAACCATTCCACATCGTTGTTTTCAATCTTCCTTCATTGCACTGCAAAATAGCTAACTATAGGCCACCGTTATACAGGCAGGATGGATATAAACGTTCACAGCTTTTACGGAGCTATGATTGGTTTGTAAAGCTTTACATCCTGGTCAAGAGCTTAGTGTCGATATAATCTTCCTCGGCGCAGAATATGACATCGATACGAAGCTTTTGCACAGAACGTCGAACAATTGTTTCGAGATATACACACCAGTGATAGGAGAGGAGTCCGATTTTTTCCACACAAATTGTGCGAATATACTTAGCTCGAACTTTTCACAAAGTTAGGCCCAGTAAAACTCGGCACTTTCGCTTCCTCTTACAGCACCGCGACACGCGCACACTATACGTAAAACAGACGCGTAGGCGTGTTCGTAGTTAGGCTTATATCTGCAGACACCATCGCACGCAGAGCTCGGGAAACACGCAGGCCAGATGTGAGGAAGTATCCAACGGGGGCGGATTTTCAAACTACTAACGCCATCGTAGTGACGCATCTAGCAACGTAATTTCTTCTATGCGGGCTCGGTTACACAACGTGCTACGGTCTATAACGTAGCTAAATTGGCGTAGAAGAACTCACGCAGCCAGCTAAATACCACTACGATGACGTAAATTGATGGATAGTCTGCCCCAGCTCACCAGGTTATTTCAGCACGAACTCGGTATCACGGGGGCAAATTTTAATTAAGATTCACAAGAACCTTCACTATGTATTGCCTAAGAACTGCTCAGCGGAAACTGATGAAGGAACCGACGAAATGTTCAGCCAGAGCCAAACAAACAAGAGACAATTACGATCCTTCATAGGAAACTAAAATAACAATTCGAAATTAAACCATCAAAGAAGAGCATCACATTCAATCTCGTTCATTTCATCGCGTTTAGCAGTGGACTGTGCCTAGGAATATCGAGTAACACCTACAATTTCCATGACCCTGAGAGGCTGTAAAGCACATTCCGTAAAAGCGCTCGCCAGCTCATCCAATTACTGAAGATTAGCAGCATCGTGGCAGGCCCAGAACTCGACGTTGCACTGACACTTCGGTCTCTGGACCATATGGAGCGACAAGCGATCAATCAACGCCACGACCGTGGATGTCGAAAATTGCAGGGAAGACTAACAGCCGCCAAAAATGCCACCACCTACAGTCGAGTAGTTAAATTGCAGGAAACACTAATAGCTGTCAAAAATTCCGCCACCTACCGTCAAGTAGTTGAATTGCAGGGAAAACTAATAGCTGTCAAAAATGCCGCCACCTTCCGTCAAGTAGTTAAATTGCAGGGAAAACTAATAGCTGTCAAAAATGCCGCCACCTTCCGTCAAGTAGTTAAATTGCAGGGAAAACTAATAGCTGTCAAAAATGCCTCCACCTACTGTCGAGTAGTTAAATTACAGGGAAAATTGTTGGAAAAACTTATCGCTTCCAAAAATGACACCACTTGCCGATGAGTTGTTGAAGAACAACTAAAAGATGATTGAGCATGTTAAATGATAAGCAAAATTATGAAACTGCTGCTAAATTTTTTGCACTAAATGTTATTCGAGGTTTCATGAAGCAGGAATCATTTCATCGAAATTTTAAAAGAAAATTTTTTTTCCATAACGCGAATCAGGAAGTTCAACTACCGAACTTATCATACACTCGACAAAACGCAGTTACATTATCCTCTGTAGATTAAACCGAGTTCATACGCGGTAAAATGTAGCAGTTCCATAGGCAAATGTTCGATCTGATGGTTGTGTCCGAGTACCTTCTTAGCCTCACATTTACTACTCATATCTCGACACTGCGAGAAATTTACTGAGCGTCGAGGAAATTAGGACTTTAAATAATTTCTCTTCTCCGGAAGAGCAATTTTTTCATTGTAATGAATGTAAATTTTGTATTTAATTTGTCGGCTTCCATTTCAATCATGCACATAATCTCTAATCTAACTTTTACTCCAGTCTCTATCTAAATTTTGCTCCAGTTTCTTGTCTAAACTTTGCACCAGTTTCTCATCTAAATTTGGCTCCAGTTTCTCATCTAAATTTCGCTCCAGATTCTCATTTAAATTTTGCTCCAGTCTCTCACCTAAATTTTTGCTCAATTCCCTAATCTCAATTATGCTCTAACCTATATTTTGGACGCAATATCGTCTCCACGTAAATTAAGAGTAAATTATTAGAAGCGCATCTGTTCAGAACGAGCTTTCGATAACACACTCTCCTTCTATCCAGAATCTCGACTGCGCGAGGCCACTTGAAGATCACGTACTCGATGTCTCCTAATTCAACCCTTCATTCTCATCCGGGGTCTGGTCACGTTGTACTCAGCCTAAAATTAAAGGACAATTTGCCTCGGGTGTTTTGGATTATTGCAATTTCTTTCGCTCAATATCCGTCAATCGTAGTCCAATGAATAGTTAAATCCAATTTCCGCAAGCAAATAAGCGACCAATTATCATGGGTGAAACGTAGCATCGAGAACGGGAAATTTTGAGTCAGCCACACCGCGCTGCTTGACAAAAAATTGCAGAGGCCAACGCAAAATATCACAGGACTTAGCGCCATAAAAACTGAATGAAAACGAGAGAAAGTATTGCGCGTGTGTTGCTGCCCTTCGTCGCGCCCTCGTCGGCGTGCGTGCACACGCGGGGTGGCTAGGGAGGCAGGGGAATGGTGGGATGGAGAGAAGGCAGAAAATGAGATGGCGGGGAGAGGAAATTGGGGGAAGAGGAAATGAAAATTGAAAAGGACATGAATTGGAAAATAAGAAGAGGGGAGAAAAGATGTGAAGGGGAAAAAAGGATACAAGGGGAAAAGGAGGAGAAGGAGGATGAATGCATGGAAAGAAGGGAATGAATAAGAAATTTGAATAAGAAAGGAATGAATGAGAAGGGATAAATGAGAAGGGATAAATGAGAAGGGATAAATAAGAAGGGATAAATGAGAAAGGATAAATGAGAAAGGATAAATGAGAAGGGATGAATGAGAAGGGATAAATGAGATGGGATAAATGAGAAGGGATAAATGAGACGGGATAAATGGGAAGAAAGGAATGAAGAGAAGGGATGAATAGGAAGAAGGGCATGAATAGGAAGAAGGGCATGAATAGGAAGAAGGGCATGAATAGGAAGAAGGGGATGAATTGGAAGAAGGGCATGAATAGGAAGAAGGGGATGAATAGGAAGAAGGGGATGAATAGGAAGAAGGGGATGAATGGGAAGAAGGGGATGAATGGGAAGAAGGGGATGAATGGGAAGAAGGGGATGAATGGGAAGAAGGGGATGAATGGGAAGGGGACAAATGAAAAGGATGAATAAAAAGGATGAGTGAGAAGGCTGAATGAGAAGAATGTAAGAGAAGGCTTAATGACAAGGATGTAAGAGAAGGCTTAATGACAAGGATGTATGAAAAGGATGTATGAGAAGGCTGAATGAGAAGGATCAATGAGAAGAGGATGAAGTAGGAAGATGAAAGAAAAAATTGAAGGAATGACTGAGAAGGATGGAAAGGGGGAAAGGATGAAAAAGAAGAAGAATGTAAAAGATGAGGTGGGAGTGTGAGATGAGGTGGGAGTGTGAGATGAGGTGGGAGTGTGAGATGAGGTGGGAGTGTGAGATGAGGTGGGAGTGTGAGATGAGGTGGGAGTGTGATGACGTGGCACTAGGATGAGGTGGAGGAGGGAGTACATGAGAAGGATGATGCAAGAAGACTGCGTGCAGCGAAGGAAGGACGATTGCCGCACACAACCGCAGGAGGAGCCGTCGATAGTCACGCACCCCTGCGACACACACGAGGGCCGTGGCCTGTGCCAGCGCCACTCACTCCACTGCCTTGCACGCCTCAGCTCGACTGACACAGCAGCCGCACACGGCATCGTCATGCTCGGCGGTAAATTACAAGCATCTCTTTTTGAGTCATTTAATGTTATATTTTAATGACAAGATGTTGAAATATCTTTTTTTGGGTAAGTCAATATTTATATCTTAATGGCTAGATGTTGACTTGACCCAGGAGACGGAGAAAGATAATTATGTACAAATGTTTCAAGGTAAGAGAAGTAAACTCAATGTTAGAAATTAATCCTTGAGCATTAATATTTTTCGGGTAAAAGGCATTTTCGAATGATACAAAAAATTCGAGGCTGATCCTACTACGTAATTTTGAAAGTGGCCAACGAGTCGGTCAACTCTAGTGAAACATTTGTGCGAACTACGAGAACTACAAACAATGTCTGAAAAAGAAATTGAACAGCGTACGTTGTGCTCAAGAAAATACTCAGCACTGTTTTAGATGCCAGTTGATACTGTTTTTAGAAACTGGAAAACGGAAATTGAACGGAATTTTGATGAATGGAAATTGACAATGACGATTTAAAAGGGGAAAAATGTATCGTAGACCTTGCAATAATAACTATAATAATTACAAGAAATAACCATGTTTGACGCAATTAACGGAAAATTAGGAAAATTTCTAATCCCAGAAAAATCTGCTTAAAAAAATGCGTAGAAAACGCTCGATTCAGTGCTAGTGGAGGGAAATATTTACATGAAAGCGAAAAATAAACAACACGGACCAGCATGGACGAGCGGTAACCTAGAAAACGCCATGAGAAATCAACAAACTGCGCACTATTTCCTCAAGAGGAGTGTGACTCCACAGCTGCTATGATAGCGCAGCTGGTCAACGGAAATTGAAACACTACTATGAAGATTACTTTTCAAAGGAAAATGTGAATAATTTACCCTAGCATTCGAGACGCAGATTCAAAAATCAAATAATATAAGTATCGCAAGATTGTGTTCCTGTTTCTTCCATGCATGGGCGCAAGGCAAGCTGTCACGAGATGAGTTTGGTCCTACCCCTCATTGATTTACATTAACAAGGAGACCGAGTTCTCAGAATGGAGGGCATGGCGTACCTCCCTGAAATCATGAAATACACAAAATACAGGTAAACAAAATACACGAATAATTGAATAAAAAAACGTTACATATACTAAAACAAGAATGATACTCACCAATGTGAAGAAATACCACTTACACAGCACGCTTTTCTGTGCGCGTCTGAATTGATGGGATGTCCTCACGAGGATAGGTATTAATACTTCAGAGATTATCGGAGCGATTTTATGCTCATGGCAAGTACATAACAACCTGAACAAACTACCCTTCTCAAGGTACTAACACGACTGACAGAATTACAAACATAAATTCGGGCGTAATAGCCTCACGACAATACCACCCTAATAATATGGGTTGGCCAACCCTCAACGCATCAATTGAATTAAGACACATGACAAGATGCAACCTATTTTTTTCTTATAACGTTTCCAACAGCACAGAACGCGGTCATAGCTTCAAATCACACTAGCAATCTCAAGTGTAGCTTCAGTTCAGCTCCTCTGAGTTATTCACAGATCAGCAAATGTTTCCGAACGGCATTCACAACTTCATGTAGGCTCTCCTTATGTAGAGATGGAACCAAGGCAATGATTTTCTTATGGACAAGCGCCAAGATGAAATTTCCGCCCTCCTGTGATATTACAAAAATTGACTCACTACTTCTCATTGAACTTACTCAATAGATTTGAATCTTTACTTCAATGATTGTCATTAACTTTATCTTTCACTTATTTCAAAAATATCGCTTGTAGAAAAAAACTAACGCTTACCCGCCCTATCGACGTTTTAACTTTATTTCATTGATTTGATGTCTCGACCACGTAGGTCGTTTGTGAGACTTCTCTTCTCTGAAAAATGAAAATATTTTACATTAAATTCTAACCA
>JACJUY010005752.1:32892-54702 GCA_014220935.1 Platorchestia sp. MABIK
ACAATTATGTTCGTTTTAGTTTTTACTTTTTTGTATTGCTTGTATTCTTCGTAATGTTTGTACTTTTTTGCACTTTTTTGAATTCATTGTATTTTACAGAACTGAAGATGGAGCTGGACTCCGAAACGTTTTCTATTTTGTTTTTTCTCAATTTGAGTAAATATGACTAGTTTTATTAGCATTTTCTTCGCTTTTAAATTTTTATTACAATCAAGACTTCTAGGAGTAATCGTGTTGCTACGTTGGACTCACGTCAGCGCGCAACAGCAAAGACACCAAACTTGTGTTGTTCATCAACACTTTGACCGCAACGTCCGCCACCGTTGGCCGCGGAAGGAGTTTTCATGACGCCGACCAGTAGTTACTAACTCGATTTTCATAAATACTTAATTAAAGCCAAATGAAGTCTTGATCTAGCTAATGTTTGCTATTTTAAAAATTATTTATAACAACTGACTTTAAATTCGAGTTGAATATTAAACTTCAATTGACCAATAGTGGTCAAATTGTTAATTGTCCATTCAGCTAAATTAGAACAGAGCGTTAGGACAGTGGGGGCTCCGGTGATAGATGGATGCAGCGAGCGAAGTGCAGCACACGTCACAGAGCTGCGCTCGCGTCGCACAGCACCTGTGCGGCTTCGGCTCTGCCTTGATCAGCTGGCGCGTGTGTGTTTTGTGAGGTGCCTAGAGTTGCCGCATTCATGCCCTTGCTAGCCAGCATAGATTTTCACGACCAATTTTTACTTGAGAACAGGCTGAGTTTGACGGTACTGACACCAAGAAAAATTTGAATTTTGTCTTTTTAGTCTTATTTTAAAGGGTATTCGGGAGCCCTGCATTGCAGTACGTAAGCCAATCCAGATTCACGAACATACCAGGCTCGAAGTCGAGAAACAGTCGCTACTCCACCGTTAAAAATAAAGCGATGAATTGTTGACTTAAGGTCCGTTAAATTCCTTCATATTTGGTCACAAAATCCGGGCGAAGACTTGGTTCAGAGAAGCGCTTGTAAGCCAGATTTTTTTTTGTTTAGATGAGTAGCGGTACCACCAGTTCAGTTTTCCATGGAGTACTTTGTGATAGTCACATTTTTCTGCTGTGAATTTGTATTATACGTGTACTACAGTACTGAATACGTATTTATCCTTCCCATATTTCTCGTACAGATTTGGTCGATAACGTAGGATAAAAGTTATTTTTACCTCTAGAATCACAAAAAAGTTTTCCCTTAAGGGAATGAGGAATCTATAGACAAAGTTTATCCCGACACCTTGCGTTCAGAAACAGGAAGATTAATTAAAAGAAGTTCATGAAATATGATAAAAGTTGAAAGAGAAAATACTAAGAGCTGAAAAAAGAACAGCAGTGAACCAAACAAAGATGGCTAGTAACAAAACAAAAAAATCTATTTCATTTCATCAAAAAAAAGCCTAACTAACCTTCAGTTCAGGACCTCGCATCTTGCCGCGGGAAGCGCTAATTACCATAGATACAATAGTTGTCTTCAGAGGGGGGGGCAGAGTGGTTGAATTGTTCAAGCTCATGTGGCAATTACCAATAACATGCAAATATCTGCACTCGTTCACTCAGACAGCTTTCGCACACACGAAGTGTAGAGGAAACTCATACTGCTTCCCATGTGTTTTATGGTGAAAATACCTTATTGATAAATGCTAAGATTTTAAAAAAAATGATGGCTAATGAACGCACAAATATAACATGCAAACAAAGAAGACCGTCCAGAAAGATAGCTCATCAAAAGGCTTGGGTCTTTAGAAGCAACACTCAATCTAACTCACCTCACTCAACAAAGGGAGGCAAGTAGTATTTGAATGGATGAAAAACAGAGTTTCAACTTAACAGAACCACGTCAAGTTGGACTCATAATGGCTGACAGAATGGAAAAGCGCCCTAAAATGTTCGGGTGGTGCCTCACCAAGCTCGTCAATCATGCATTCATTGAGAGTTTTAATGTCTTCCTTTTTGGAAGATACAACTTCATGGAAGAAATGAACGTGTCACCTATTAAAAGGCAGAACAGGAACCGAAGCAGAGGTTATGAGAAGAGCAGCGTCTGGGAAAGGCGCGCAGAAATCAAAGAGATAAGATGCCTCGGAGCAGAAGCGGTGAAACTGACGACCACACTCGGCGCAGCGAGAGAACAATAAACCTGGCTTGATAATGGACAATAAAACTGCAACAATAGGTACGCAGTCAATGCGCTGGAGGTGAACGCCAGTTTGTACTGGAACATAACATCAAGCGAAAGTCCCGGCAACAGAAAAAGAATTTCTCAGGTATTTAAAAGCGCTTTTTCGTGCATTAATATGATGCGTTTAAATATGCAGAAACTTGCGGCGTTGTCAAGGCGTATTTGCAGCCAGTGGTTACCGCTGTAAATTTATGAGGGGATCTCGTGCTTTAAAAGATTGTGGTGCAGAGATAATGTCACATGATACGCCTAAAATGCATTCACAGATGGCACCTTGAAATAGACGGCAACTTTTTTTGTAAAAATCGATAAAATAACGCTATGTCAGAAACACGCATTCACTTCATCTATCACTTGAAATTCACAGCAAAGCGTCATTAGTGTAGCGGGCTATTCATTCCCCAGAGAAATTATTTCCATCTTGATTTTGCGACTCTATCGTACCCGCGACATCAATAACTATTTGACACAAAAAGAGGAGGCTCGACAGAAAAATTAACTCGAAAAACTGAAAGCGAAATTTCCATGAGAAGCTCGTTTTGAATACGAATAAATGGAGATAGAAAGACGCAAGAAGTTCTGGCTTTGTCTTAAAATGAATATCGAATGATAAAAGCAACCCAAATGCGAGACATAGCTCTTCGTAGCTCAAATTACATTAAAATTTAATCAGCATAGAAAACACGTGAAAATTATTCTCATTAAATAAATATTTGTTACTCAATTCCTGCACAGATAGAGAAAATCAATTTAGAATTAAATTTGTTATTTTGGTTAACTATAAATTTGAAAAATTATAGTCAATTTATTCGTGTAGACGGAACACACAAGTGAGAGACACAATTTAGCCAGTGGGTTTAACATGCTGACTGCTCGGTCACCCGCCGGTCATCACTGAGAGAATTTTCATAACGTGGGTGACTGTGACCCACCTTGAGTGACACAAACTAAATTTTTACAAGACTTGTTGAGCATCATACGAAGGCACATTGAAAAACATAAATTCTATTTTTCATACATTCATACACTCCATGGCTCAGTTGGGAGAGTTAGATATTAGATGACATTTTTGCGTTTCAGGCTCGATGCTAAAAATGCGATAACTCAATTCAGATTGCAGCACAGGTCTCAGCTACCTTACCTATTGATTTGCGACACTTGCAGAATAGGAAAAGTGACCAAATTAGGCATTTTTTACCGCTCAACTTCCATAATTTGGACTTTTCTTCGAGTGAAATAAAGAGCTCTTAGCACCTGGCGACCTTTAGGGTAGTACAATATTGAGAGCTCATTATGGCTGTATTTTAAAAATGATGTAAAATTTGAGTTTTTTGCCGCCGCCTCCGGCAGCAAGACGGAGCGGTGCGGCAGGTCGGTGAAATGTACGACAGCGAAAAAAAAAAACATTTCCTCCTCACTTTTTTAACACCAGTACCCCATTTAAATTTTTGCAGTTTGAATGCTGCAGGGGTAAAAACCCGCAAAGTAAAAAAATGTCACGCCTTTTAGAAATCCGTGCGAAATAAATAAATGATCCATTGAAAGCTAAGTGATGTATGATGCGAAGCGTTTGAAGAGCTGCGCCAAACGAATTGAACAAAATAAAATTAAAACTGTTTTCATAATAGTACCAAATACTCAAAGTTGGGGAAGTTGAAGCTACATGACAAAGCGTTTTGGGAACCGTTTCACCTAGGCCAAGTCACTCAAAAGAAAAGCATATTCTCTGAAGTCAAAGGCAAATTCACTGAAGTCAAAGGCAAATTCACTGAAGTCAAAGGCAAATTCACTGAAGTCAAAGGCAAATTCACTGAATTCAAAGGCAAATTCACTGAAGTCAAAGGCAAATTCACTGAAGTCAAAGGCAAATTCACTGAAGTCAAAAGTAAATTCTCTAAGCTCAGAGGAAAATTCACCGAAGTCAGAGCCCAATTACAAAGCGTTCACAGAGAACCACGCGAAATAAGCGTATGATCCATTCAAATAGAAGTGCAATTACCGGCATTTGAGAGCAGCTGCGTGTGCCTCGCTCTGTTCCAGCACGACACGCGCCCTGAAATCTAATTCCAGGCCACCACCACCACCACCACCACCACCACAACTCAGGCACCTCACAGCTCGGGCCTCTGCTTTTCTCAGCAGGACACCCAAGTTCTCGGACGCTGGAGTTCCAGGCTTGTTTTGTGTTTCCTAGTACTCGAGTTGTTTTCGAGTCGTTCATTGTTTGATGAGATACTTTCTTGTTCATTCATTTTTTGTAATACTTCTGGTATGGCAATGAAATCTCACATCGAGTATATTTCAACATAGCTTAATCATGATGAATTGAGTACCAAATTTTGGGAGTGGGAAGTGTATAGACGGTGCTAAAACAAGCCTCCTACTTTCCTGTTGTAGCGTTAAAATGAAGCACCGCTACAGCATTTCGACAATCAAAAGGTTCCTTTTTTCTGGAGCAAAGTTCTTGTGAGTGGTGGAGGTCATATAATTTTAGTGCGCTACTTCACAATAAAGTAGAGCGCCTCAGTCGCAAGATCCATAATTCACGAGCCTGCAGGGTAAATAAACGGGGTTGGAGGTATGTGGATATCGTCAAGCCCAGCACGGTCAAAAGCCGAACTTCAAACAATTTGCGTCATCGTAGCAATGCAGCTGGCAGCGTAAGCTCACTTTTAAAAGAACGTACGTAGAAAAGCCAACCAAGATCACTAAGATGAACTTAAGCAGCCAATTTTACAGCTAAAATGAAGTAACTCGTTTGAAAATCTGGCCCTAGATCAAGACGAGGTGACACACGCAAATGAGGAAACAACACCTGCCTACGCTTGCACAGGTTTTATAAAGTGCAAGACTGAAAATTACGTGCGAAATTTCCATGTGATTGAGGAACGCATCAGTCCAATTTCTCAACAGGAATGAAATTAAAAGCAGGACGTGTACATAAAGCAAAGCCTAAAAAGATACAAGCCATCGAGTAACTTTAGAAACCAAACTTCACAATGAACGAGTACGGTGCAAAGAGTAGCCCTGCACCGAGGTCAATGTAACATCCGACGCATGACACAGTAGGTCATGATTGTTGGGAAGATGTCGGCCGACAGCTGCATTGCAGGACAATCCGAACATGCATGCACTAGAAAACATGAAACGAACACCAGAATAGTTGCGGCTGTCAGCATTTAAAGACTTGAATAATATAAAACAAGTTTTGAAATCGTTTATCATGCTATACGAGTACAAGAGGCAACATGCATAAATTTACACTGAATTTTTTTTCGACTATCGCAGCACATTTCTAGTACTGCCAGATATACAGAAGGAAGCCCCAATTTTCTAACTATCGAACACGGAACAGCTAAAAGAGAATAGCTAAAACAATACAAGAATAATTACAAGAATAGCTAGAAACAAAAAAAAAACAAAATGCTTCCCACGGCTAAAGAAATTGAGTCCGTTAGCTCAAAACAACTCGCATGAATTACGATGATAACTTAAACTGGCAGAGGAGCACATGTTATAAAACGAATGGTTACCGCTCACAATAAAAACAAACCCAGTTCTGACCCTAATATGTTCTTAATACGGTCAATCCTCGAGTTAAACAACACCTGTCACACAAAACTTGATTAAAGGAACGAATAACTGTGACAAGCTTTTCCAAGTTAAGGTTCGCATATGATAGCATGTATTTCTTCAGTATTGACTGTAAGCTCATTTCATGCAAAATTTGCCCTATGGCAGCACGGTCCCTAATCTCCACATCCTGTTTTGAAACCTTCCGCTGCGCTCATTGCAGGACGCTGACCTAAAAGAGCCTCACATCGGCTGCTCCGTCGTGGGCAGGACGCCATGCATGATATGAGACAAGACATTCGCTCAAATATTCAAACAGTTTGAAACAACCTCACTACGTCTAGCCAGTGCGCTCACCTAGCGCATGTCTCGCTCACCAGGTGGATTTCGCACTCACCCAGTGAATATCGCCATCCAATGGATTTCGCACTCAATTAGTAGATGTTGCACTTAAATTAGTGGATATAGCACTTCAATTAGTGGATGTTGCACTTAAATTAGTGGATATTACACCTAAATTAGTGGATATAGCAATCAATTAGTGGATATCGCACTCACTTAGAGGATATTACACTCGCACACTCACCTAATGGACAACGTACTCACCTACAGGATGTCGCTCTCACATAATGAATATCACACTCAGGTAGTACATACGGTACGTGTCTCACACACTAATTTCTCCTAGCGCACACAATGCGCATTAAATGCTGACCACACAACACAGGTGCCAGCACCAGACCTCCCTCAGCTCGCAACTGCGCCGCACCAGAGAAAGTGGACGGACGCAACACACACGACGCGTCACTGCGGCTCGTGTGCACAGTCTCCTCGGCCACAGCTCGTCTGTTTATTTCTGGACATATGACACCCGTGTTACGCGCAGTGTGACGTCTCTACATCTACTGTAGGTCGCCAAGTTTTTCTTCATGACAAATAGGGCTTTATGACTAGTGCACGTCGACTAGCGCACGTCGACTAGCGCACGTCAACAAGTACAAGTTGACTAGTGCATGTGATCAGCGCATGTCGCCTATGCCTACTGCAAGCCACTAAGAAGGACTTCTATGCAAACACAAGTGAATGTCATGATGCAAAGGTGGTCTTCTGTTCATGAACATATTTGTTTCCAGAAATGAACGTCGGAAACACTTTGTTGGGATTCAAGAGCGATTCTCCAATCTAATATCTCAAACTTTAACTGAGTGCACACCAATGTAGCCCCATCTACATACGTATGCGATATATGACTCAATTTAATCAAGATTTAAGAGCTTAAGTTAACCTGTAATAACAAAACACATTTGAAAACACATTTCCTCAGCGATTCAAGTAATCAACAATAACAACCAGTGACTAACACAAGCAACAGTATATCTCCATTAGTAGAGCCTTGAGACGTCAGGAAATACAGGCGACGATGACATGAACACGACCAGAGATGCGTTATGTCGTCTTCTTGCTGCACACATAAAACTGAGTTGCGTCACTAAGAACGAATTAACGAATTCCTAAGCCTCTTCTCATTACGATGGTTATGGATTAACTATCCACGCAAGTCTCTGATGTTTTCACAGCTAAATTTAGAGCTTTTAATAGATTACAAGTTAGTTTGAGTCTCCTTACCCACAACGAAGGTGTTCGCAAAAGAAAAAGGTACCATCTATTATGGAATTAAAAGAAAGGGGACCTTTAACGAAGTGTGTCTCTACACCCTGCGAATAGGAAAGGTAAGGGAATATAGAAGCGCTTAATAGTCTCTGAATTGCGATAAAAGTTGAAGCAGAAAGTTATAGGGGCAGAAAAGATGCGGTGAACCGAAAAAATGATCCGAAATAAAACAAAAGAAAGCTATTATATTTCAAATTAACATCAGCTTGGGCCATCACACATTCTCTGTGGGAGTATTAACAATCACGGCTACAATTTGAATATCCCTCACAGAGACATTTGATATTTCTTAGGATAAGAAATCACTTGAAACATTTCTGTGGAGCTTGTATTTCTAGATCAGATATTATTCATCACATGCGAATTTCAAGGCAGGAAAATATATTCTGGCCACTCAATTTGAAGCAAAAGTCGTCGGCAATTACTACCTTTATTCAGTGCTAATTGTCCAAGCAAGAATAACCGCAAACACTGATGTTGATTTCTGAGACTACCATTTAATCAACGTAATTCGGAAGGGTCCATCAGGTGGATCATACCGGCCACTCAAGCCAGCCATGCGTAAGCTAGCTAGTTCAACCCATTCCCGGCTGCTAAAACCAAATTTAGCGAAGCCCAGAAAACGAGAGAAGACTCGTCCACTGTACAAAATACGGCGTGTATTGAAGGAATAGACATGCAGCATTGGTCAGGGCCCAAGGCCGCCCAAGAAATGTAGCGGGGCCGGTTGCAGCAGAGCAGTTCACTTGCTGCTCAGGTCGACCCCAGTTTTTAGTTGATCTGCCCGCAGTCGCGCGTGCAATTGAGAGCCGCGAAAGATCGAGGACGCTCGCATGGTCCAGCCCTGCCGCTCACAGCTTGAGCAACCAAGGAACTTGAGTGCGACACCGGCGTCTGTAAAAACGTTGCCTTCTCGATGTGGAGGGGTGAAAGCAGCTACAGTGAAATGGCGTACCACTAAGGCATTACATCGCTGTTTCGATGGATAAAATGGCGAACGACTAAGGCATTACATCGCTGTTTCGATGGATAAAATGGCGAACGACTAAGGCATTACATCGCTGTTTCAATGGATAAAATGAAGCACTACTAAGGCATTACATCGCCGTTTCAATGGAGAAAATGGCGTACTACTTAGGCATTATATCGCTGTTTCAATGGATAATATGCCGTATTCCAGCGGCATTACACCGTATTTAATGGTAAAATTTGTGCACTACCATAAATTGACATTACCTTTTTAATGGTATAAAATGGATCATTGCTTTTTGGAAATTTCGCGTTAAAAAAGGCTCTCCAAACGAGAAGAAAACTCTCATGCTAAGATGTCCTAATCAAGGTTGAGATTGCTTTTTTTTTCAAGCAATGAAATTCGGAGAACTAATTCCTTCAGTGTGATTTGCACACATTCTCAGTCGATGAACCATAATTATTCATATTACTTCTGAAATTTCAGAAAATTTTAAATTCCCTCGTCCCAACATTGGCGATCTGAAGAGAGCGAAGAGAAGAAACCATTCACTATCGACTGCAACAAAAAAGGGGAATCTATGCACAAGGTGAGACCCTGCACCTGGTACTCAGCTGCATAGAAGCGAGTTAAGAAAGAGGAAGAAAAAAACAAAGAAGAGATAACAAAGAATATGTGAAACTGAGAGAAGCAAAGAAGGCACGAAAGATAGAAGTTTCAAATAACTTTCTAAAACTGAGGTCACTAACAGTTTTCCCTACCAGGAAACGTTTGTTTCCATAGCATAAGTTGACAAACCGTATTATCCTAAACCTATTGTCTATTTTGCCACCTGGGGGCGCAAAGCTTCTAATTATGACCAAAGTGAACAAAGCTCACGTGATAATATGAACCCAAAAAGAGGCGAAATTCTTAGAATATATCATACTTAAGTTGCGGTGTGGAGTGAAGTGAGTTGATTCTGAGTTGACACAAGTCAACTGCTCCTCCAAGAGGCGCAGACACAAGTCAACTGCTCCTCCAAGAGGCGCAGACACAAGTCAACTGCTCCTCCAAGAGGCGCAGACACAAGTTAACTGCTCCCCAAAGAGGCGCAGACACAAGTCAACTGCTCCCCAAAGAGGCGCAGACAAGGCCTATAATTGATCGGCCAAGGAGCAAGGCAGGACGTCGTCCGGTCTCTCGACAACAAAAGCCTATTGATCTCCGGAAGGCCGCTGATAAACACCTCGATTGATTCATGAATGGGTGTGGATAGCATGCCAATTGGCAGGCAACGAAGATTTGTAATTTTCGAGGAAGGAACCAGAAAAAGTGAGCGCAACTACGAACCGATTCTCATGTCAGGCTCCAGTAGATTTTTGCATCTGAAGATTATTATGGTGCTACTATTTATGAGTGTCTTTGTCCCTTAAATTACAATACTTCGGAATTGAAACATTAAAACTCGGAACTTAAAAGTAATGTAATTAAACAGAGAAACGACGTGCAAGTTTACGTTCTCATCAAGTCGATACAATGCCACAAAAACTGAAGATTATTAGATTATTAGATTATTAGTTAGTTTAAGCCTCCCTATCCGCAACAAAGGCGATCCAAAGAGAGGAAGGAAGAAGGCACCATTTAGTATGGAGTTAAGGGAACGCGGAATCCATGCAGAAAGGGCATAGAAACAGTAAGATAAGAAAGAAGTTCATGAAACAAGATCAAAGTTGAAGAAGAAAGTAGTAGGTGTTGAAAAAACAGGACAGCAGTGAACCGAAAAAAAGTTGGTCCGTAACAAAACAAAAACCTATGTTATTTTAATAAAAAGAAAGCCTACCTAACCTTTGGCTCGGGCCCTCATATTGCCCCCCTGGGAGCGCTAATTCCCATAGATACAAAAATTGTATCCCCCTGAGGGGCACAAAAACTGAAGTTGAAGACGTCGGGACGATATTTATTTGCTCGGTTCACTTTCATCCAATCGCAAAACTTAGCGCGCAAGATTCATATCAAAGGATCAACAAACATCACTTAGCATGCCAAGAAAAGGTACATAAGCAACAGGAAAGCATTCAAAAGAGTCTCCTGTACCTACGGTACCGATCCGCAGCTACTGTGTAAGATGCAGTAATAAACTCAGGAGATTCCAGAGAGCGTCAGAACATCCCAGAAGAAGCTGGGTGCACACGGCAATAAATGGAGCAGCTGCATGGCACAGCAGCACGGAAGCGAGAAGAGGCGCACGTCAATAAAGCAGTTGTGAGCTGAGCGGCAGCACGCGCGTCTCATGGAAGGCTCTATTGACTGACGGGGAGCTGTGCCACACAGCCGGCACCCGCGTGCAGGTGTGCGCTGTTGTGTGCTGCTCTAACGCACGTGGCTCCTTCTTGTCTTTGCCAGCCAACTGGTCTTTGCCAGCCAACTGGTCTTTGCCAGCCAACTGGTCTTTGCCAGCCAACTGGTCTTTGCAGGCCAACAGGTCTTTGCAGGCCAACTGGTCTTTGCAAGCCAACTGGTCTTTGCAAGCCAACTGGTCTTTGCCAGACAACTGGTCTTTGCAGGCCAACTGGTCTTTGCCAGCAAACTGGTTTTTGCCGGCCTACTGGTCTTTACCAAACAACTGGCCACACTCCCCAGTCAGATGCCCACTTTTCCAGTCGACAGGCAACATTCCCAGTCAACAGGTAACACTCAGAGTCAACTGGCTCCATTGCCAGTATCTGAGATCAGTTCGTAGCTTTGCGTACATCAAGTTATCAGTTCTACAGCAAATAGAACGAGTAACTCGTTCACAAAAGTTTCATACAAATTAACTAATACATGACACATTCAACTGATAAGGCTCATCGCAAATTACTCGCATAAATGTTAAAAAATTGCGCTGGTACCTTTTCCTTCTAGATAAACCGGTATTCCTGCAAAATAACGAACACGGCGAAATCATCATCGACTCGATCTATGCCAGGATGCAATGACGGTTACCGTGATCGACCCGGTACCCATTTGATGTCGGCATGGTTTTTAGTGAAAATTCAATGCTTTACATCGCAGCAAAATTTCCGGCCAATTCAAGACAACATTATCGAAACCTTCACGAGGAAACACACACTGTGTTCGAGTCGAAATCCAAGTGAGCTTTGACGAACATGCAAGGCTTCTCTCTTCTCGTACCTTTCTCCGTACAGCGTCGGAGATAGTAAAGGTGATGCGCATCTGTCAGTCAAAATAACCCGATAGTGATGCGCATCTGGCAGTCAAAATTACCCGATAGTGATGCGCTTCTGGTAGTCAAACCAAGACAATCAGGACGGCTATAGCACTGCAGAATAACATACGTCACAAATAAAGTACACATAACATGATCTTATCAATCATTTAGTCAGTCAACAACTGCGGTAAAACTCGACAATATATCCCATTTAATGACTTGAGTTGACAAAAATATAGCAGGCCAACACAAATGTTAACGACAGAAGTTAATGAGCTATCAGAAGCTGTACGTACCATCGACAGCGCATAGACCATTAAAATATTTAGAAACAGTCGCATTTTAGGTAGTCAAAACCAGCCATAAAAACGTGAGGAAATTCAATAGTTATCGATGAGAGGGCTATCCAACAATCGTGTCCCATATTCTGGGGAAACTGATTAGATAATAAATTTGTTATTTACTGCTGAAAATCATCAGCTAATTAAATTGTGCATGCCACACTTAGTAATTTCATAAATGTTACGGAGAAAAAATCAAAATTATCGACATTTCCGGGATGAACTGCACTCGCGTTACTGAAAACCAACAGTGAATTGATTAAAATTCAGAGAGTACGCATTTCATATGAGAATTAGATCGTAGGTTAGTTTCAGCCTCCCTAAACGCTACGAAAAAGAGCGTATCGAAGAGAGGAAAGCACCATTTAGTATGGATATTAGGGAATACAGAATCTATGCAGAAGGGGCATAGAAACAGTAAGTTGGGAAAGGAGTTCATGAAACAAGATAAAAGTTGAAGAAGAAAGTAGTAGGTGCTGAAAAACAGGACAGCAGTGAACCGAAAAAGGTGGTCTTTAATATGGCAAAAAACGTTTTATTTCAACAAAAAGAAGGCCTACCTAACTCTCAGCTCGGACCTTCACACATTTGCCCCCTGGGAGTGCTAATTCCCATAGATACAATAGTTGTATCCCCATGAGGGGTATCCGAGAATTAATTTTAAGTTTACTACAGTACATGAACTGCACATCCTCATTACGCAGACGCTCGCTGTACAGCACCACCAGCACATTACCAAATACAGTACGCACGCAATCATCTACACTTGTTACAGTGACTAGAATTTATCATGGGGGTCGCACCAACAGCATCGACGGCATGGCCTGCCTAACAAGAGGTAGAAAGCTGGTCTTCTTAGACGCTCTGTTGTTCTACGAATCTCCAAAACTATAGGGACAATCGTTCTTGAAGGACAATTTGGTTTCTTCAGAGGGGTCTTAGCTGATGGAAGTCAATGCATTAATAGTTTCGGCAATCCCCAAAACACCGTGAGCGTGTCTCTAGAAAACGTATAAATTTTTCCAGCGAACATATGCAAATTTAACGAAATAGAAACCATGACCTAACTTACGACTGATAACTCCCATACAACTATAACTTTACCTCAACAAGAAAAATATTAACTAATTTTCTCTCGTAAACTCGCACCAAATTTTTTTGTTTCGCCCCTCCTAGCACAAATAATGGTAGACTAAATAATGTTTTGCAAAAGATTTCTTCAAATCTTCCACACCCTCATATGATTCTGAACGTAATCAACTCTTTAACAGCTTCCAAAATGATTTCATCCTATCAACTAAGCACATCTTACAAAAATCCCGAGCAAAAATCCCTTTGCAGATGAAAATTTTCCCTCGGTCCTTCAATATTTCACTATGCACCATGCTAGTGTAAGCCCGCAATCCAAGCATAACACAATTATTCAGAAATTATCAGAATAGCAGAAAGAATGTCCGAGCTACTACTACAAATTCTTGTCATTCGTCAGATCGGTTCATCTATACCAGGAGCATTTTTCTAGATCCTCGATAAAACAACAATCACGTGTTCTAATCCGCCAAGGCTGAATATGATTCCTGAATTTTACTCGATGATGCATGTAACATTGTAATAAATTGCCTAAGTACAGGGAAGGGATCTCTAAATCATCTGATGTTAAGCTAACCTTTTAAATTGGTCTCACCGTATTTAGCCTGACTTTTCCGTCAAATAAACAGCGATTTACTTACATTACAGTGCAGTCTGTGAACCTACTCATACCGGTAAAATTTATTTCACTAAAACTTAGTCACTGGACATTTAATCTGCTAAAATTTAGGTCACTTTTTAGGTCATCGTATTGATATCGTTGTCAAGAATATACTAATTTTACAGTCGGAAAATTCAGCACTCGAATTTTCCGAGCTGTTGTACAGACTCACAAAAAGTAGAAGCAATAAATATGTCCAAAATGACCAAACAAAAAACAAAAATTTGTTTACACTTGAACCTATACCATGTCCACTGAAAGCAATGTACAAAATTTTCCATAACCTAGAGTTTACGGAAACTTTTTATTCCCCACCAAGAGAACATTTTCAGATGCTACTGATGTACTGTCTTTTCGCCCATAAGAACTGCAAGTTTTCAGCGTCTACGTGAAAAAGAAGACCAGGAAACCAAGTCTAAATATAGATCGCATTGCAGAGCACCGCCGTCTGCTGTCTTGGGCTCTCATGAACTCTCATCTCACCGAATGAAGTTTCGGTGTGGGCTACTTAAAAAGTGGTCAGTTTTTACTTGGTTTAGCTTAAAAAATAATAATTCTACATGAGCAATGGGCAACTAAATATTTGCTCTTCTACAAGCCTCTACACTACCTAAGTTGTTAACGTACAGATAATATTTTTCGCGCGCTTGTAATTTGAAAATAATGAGCAATTGATTATTTCAATGAAAACGAGTTAGTTTGACTGTGAAAGCCAATTAAACAATCAATGAAAGTCTGCGTCTGGCAGCACAGATTATTTTGGAAAATAATGGCGTACTAAACGATGTATACGGACGGATAAAAAACCCACATCATCTTGACATATTACAGAATTTTAAGCTTCAAACAGATATGAAAAAGGAACGTATCAAGTAAGTCACTATTCTACCTCTCTAAAATTCTTCCCAAAATCATAAACCTCTGCATTGTGATATGAGGAAGAAAAAAGTCCCGTCAAAAGACGGTCAGAGAGGGAAATGCGAAGGTCAAACACGGAAGCATTTAGACAGGTAATGATATAAACATAATTCATCTTTTGAAAGCGCATACGTAAAGTTTAACATGCGTATTCAAAAGAGAATATGCGCCCACAAGCCCTATTAGGATAAAAATCCGTAATTAAAGTCAATTTAGAAAAAGGAAATTCCTCTAATAAAAGAAATTTCTCTAGTAAAGGAAATTACCATAGTAAACTTAGAAACAGAAGTAACTTCTTCTAGAGCGCCACTAGGTGCATAGCACGTAAGAAGGGAAACGCAACTGACAGTACACTAACATACAAAAAATGAAGTAACTTGCAACGTACAAGGGCTTGGTTTATTCCACAGCTCGGCTGCAGGGGGCATGCAAGACAAGTGCAGCTAGTGAGCAGTCAACCAGCCAAGGTCAGAGTCCTGCAACTGCCAGGCATGGTAAATAAATGCGCTATTGAATCACACTTCATCCTGTACACTCAATGGAACACATCAACAGAGCAGTGACAGCGTTTAGCTGTAATCAATACCGATAAAAGTACAGAAACAAATAAAGCTTGAAGATGCGAAAAAAGCTGAACGATACGCTGCAAAACCCGCATTTCCTGAGAAACATTTCATCCCTCACACGCGAAAAACAGCAAGAACGAAGTCGAGAATTGCTACAGCAATAGCTACTAGAAGTCGAAAATTGCTCCAGCAATAGCTACTAGAAGTCAAAAATTGCTACGGCAATAGCTACTAGAAGTCGAAAATTGCTACGGCAATAGCTACTAGAAGCCGAAAATTGCTACAGCAATAGCTACTAGAAGTCGAAAATTGCTCCAGCAATAGCTACTAGAAGTCGAAAATTGCTCCAGCAATAGCTACTAGAAGTCGAAAATTGCTACAGCAATAGCTACTAAAAGTCGAAAATTGCTACAGCAACAGCTACTAAAAGTCGAAAATTGCTACGGCAACAGCTACTAGAAGCCGAAAATTGCTACAGCAATAGCTACTAGAAGTCGAAAATTGCTCCAGCAATAGCTACTAGAAGTCGAAAATTGCTACAGCAATAACAACCAGAAGTCGAAAATTCCTACAGCAATTGCTGCTAGAAGTCGAGAATTGCTACAAATAGGTAGTACTGAAGCCAGAGCATCACAAGATTATGAAAAAACTGAAGGTTGTGGGCAAGTGCGTCACATCAACGAGGCTGGTCATGAAGCGAAAGCTGCCGGTGATCGTGGCAGAGCGTCCACGCAGGAGCATGTCAGCACAGAATGCGGCGCCCGACGCTCTGGCCAAACTTCACCGCTGGCAAGAATATCTACAGTTTTCTCTCTCTACATGTACGAGGAAGAAGAATCTACATTGAGTCGCTTGAATAGAATGAATCTAGATAACATGACAATGTTGTTAAAATAGTTTAATGGCCTCGTCAACTGCATTAGATGGTCTCAAATCGCTTGCACCCCAGACGTTATTGCATGTTAGTTGTTGAATATAAATACTGAACTTAGAGCTTAAAGTTTCGTACTTAGAGCTTTATACGATGAAGTAGAACACTCCTTTCGGTAGATAGAGATATACATAATTTATCAAAATGACTAAAATATAGCCGTTATGAGAGTTACATTTGATATGAAAGAAGGGAAGTCGAGGGAATCAATTTTGCAACTTCACGCTTTGGCAACATTTCAACCCTTTCATTTGCGACTTTCCCAAGTGCAAACGTCATGGCGCTTAATGATGACTGATGGAATTTAATAACCTTTAAAGTTTTTGCACGTTAGAGCTCGGTTAACAAGGGTTTATTTCATCAACAGACCGTGAAAGAGCACACTCGTATGCCAGTAGCATTTTTTCTTGAAGCTGCTCTGTTTTATTTGAAACGTCGCGCGATGTTATTGTCGGAATTTTGCAAGCAATTTCTGCTAGCTCGACTTTCTAGTAGCTTCCTATAATAGGTGTTGATATAGACTTGTGTTGCACAAACAACTAATTTAACAGCGAGAACAACTTTATACAAGGAGATTCTGACCAGACACAACGCACAACTTGAGAATTTTACAGCTCCCCCACGTTTCTAAATGTACTCAAGAAACATGCAGATGAACCTGACGCAAACGGAGGCTTAATGAAAGATGTAATTGATGCGCAAGCATAAACAACTACAAGAGTCTGGTGAGCAACGCAGACAGAGCGCCTGAGACAGAAAATACATTTGGCATTGTGAGAGAGACGGCAGTCAAATGCAGGCACTAGGCCTGTCTGGAAGGCCTTTGCTTTTTGAACTAAGATTGTATTCTTGAAGGACGCACTCACTTTAGTATTCAGTAACTGAGCTTAGTCTCCTAATATAAGGAAGAGACATGAGTGAGCGGTGGCACCGATTCATTTTTATTCACTGAAATTTCATTAACAAAATTCATTACTGAACAAACTAATTTCATTTGCTCAAAGTACTTCAAATTTGCTTGAAAATTTCAAACTCATCGATGAATTTTCGTGGAGGCACGTTCAAGTTAAAACAGTGAGCTAATGCGAAAATAAGTTATCTATTTACGGATTTATAAATCCTGTTTCTTCAACACCAGAGCGACCAATCAGTGCTGCTGTCAGCATATCTCTTAAGCAGTTCTTAGCTTTATTTCGCGCCTGCTGCTGCCATTTCCTGTATTATCCGTACAGGATGGTTTCCCTCCCGTCTTTCATTGTTTTTATTTCTTTCCACTAAGAATTTAGATATTAGGGGTTTCGTGAGAAACAAATTGATGAGAAACAGAAACCTACACCTACCAGCACAGCAACTCAAGGAACTCTCGTAGGCCTGTCACGCCTTGCAACATGGTTATTATTACTAGAATTAGATTAGATTAGATTATTAGTTAGTTTAAGCCTCCCTATCCGCTACAAAGGCGATCCAAAGAGAGGAAGGAGGAAGGCACCATGTAGTATGGAGTTTAGGGAACGTGGAATCTACGCAGAAAGGGCATAGAAACAGTAAGATGAGAAAGAAGTTTATGAAACAAGATCAAAGTTCAAGAAGAAAGTAGTAGGTGTTGAAAAACAGGACAGCAGTGAACCGAAAAAACATGGTCCGTAACAAAGCAAAAACCTATGTTATTTCAACAAAAAGGAAGCCTACCTAACCCTTAGCTCGGGCCCTCACATAGTCCCCCTGGGAGCGCTAATTCCCATAGATACAATAGTTGTATCCCCCTGAGGGGAAATTATTACTAGAGTTATTTTTATTCTATAAGTTCAAAACTCTCTAGTTCTAACAAAAGCGATTTCACGAGACCGAAAAGGAGAGACCATTTAGTACGGACTGTAGAAAACGGGGAATCAATGCACTAGGAGTGTTCCCACACAGAATAACCAGCGCTTAACAAGTTGGGAAGAAATACAAAGAAGAGATAGCAAAGAAGGCATGAAAACTGAAAGAAGTTGAGTGGGCAAGAAAGAAAGTAATCCCGAAGCCCTATCAATAGCAGAGATAACCTTTCAGAGAAAAACAATTTTCAGGAAAAGAGATAGCTTCAGCGATTGTCTGGGGCTCAGTAACAATTAAGTGTGAAGACCATGCTACAATCAGACTTTATAATACTCCCCATGCTCAAATAGTACGATTCTCATCAATTTGCAGTTCTTGAAACGAAATTAACACTTCAGACATGCGTTTCGAGAATCTCAAGCAATGTTTCTCAGTCTCATAACACATCGCAACTCCTGCGTTAGTAGGTGAAGAGTTGTGACTTTAGCTTCAGGAACAGAAAGCGAACTCTCTCACGTCACATCTTCATGCACCAGTGGCCGGAATCTTCGAACGATTTTCATCGACGGCGATATACAGTTCTTTACATTTCTTCGATTTACATTTCTACGTTCTTCAATACCGACTTGAACGTTTCGCGCTATTTTCAGACCCAATTCCTCATATTTGAGCAGTTTCCAATTTAAATTTGGGGTGATTTTTCAAAAAGTGAGATCATTTTTAGAATGAACTTGAGCACCCATCACCAGATAGTCAGCGTTTGCATGCTTTTAAAATAAACTCAAACTTGAGGGTTTTGCGCAAAAAAAAAGACAGTACATCGCGTACATGTGTGCTCGGAAGAACTTACGCTGTCAGCAGCATCGTTACGACGACGTGTGTGAACTGCTTGGAGCTGCGGGTCCATGGAGTTTGGCCATGAGACGTGCGACGCAGGCTGGCGTCAGCCGCAGCTCGTGCGCCACACCGAGCTGTATGCGTTGTCTTCTGACACGCATGTGACATCCGAGCGGATACACAAATAATCCGCAACTATAAACTTCAACTACTGTGATGAATATAAACGAGAAAAGTGCTCTAGTGTGATAAACAGAAACTAGGAACGTGCACCACTGTGATGAATAAAAATGAGACACATGCACCACTTCGATGAATAAAAACTAGAAAATGCACTACTACGAAAAATTAAAACGAGAAACGTGCACTTCTAGGTGCAATGAGTGGAATCGAGGAAACGTGTACAAGTGAGATGAATAAAAAAGAAAAATGCTCAAGTGCGATGAATAAAAGAGAAAAATCCTGAAGTGTAATGAATAAAACGAGAAACGAGCACTACGCTGCTGAATAAAATCGAGAAACGTGCGCTTGTAGGTGTGACGAATGAAAGCGTGCACATTTTACTGGTCGTAATTGCAAAAAACAAATACTGTTATCCGAGCTGACAACGCAAGTACAGTTCATTAGCACGAGCTATGAAATCCAATGCCATTCTACCTCGCTGTTGGCATCACATCAGATGACCGACTCTGGGTCCCTTAGAAATGTCCCGAGAAATAGGGAGCGAACAGTATAGAAACAAACTTCAAAAGCTTTAAACTTGAGGGAATAATAAATTCTAAGATCACAACCAACAAATCCGTAATTTCGATTTTCGTAGTAATATTGTAATTTCGATATTCGTACAGCTGACACTAAATTAGTATATTCTTCGATGCGTACACGCATGCATCAAGTAACTGCATCTTAAATATGGAATCCGTTTCAACATATTCCACGTCGAAATGTATCTAGTTCAAGCAGTACAGCCTTACATTGGAGAAGTACACTAGAGTAATGATTCACTGCCGTAACACTGAAGAAATGGAAAAATTTGTGCCATTGCTTTAACACTGCATGAGAAGAAAACCACAATTCTGCAGCAGTGCTTCACACAACGATGCGAACTAAAGGACTAGCGGTGTAGCCTGCATAACGTTGAACAACCTCCCCGTATTATTATTTTATTAAATAGCGAGAGCTTCAGTTTATGTAAGGATGTCAGCGCAGTAACAAATTCTCATTCATTCGTGCAATACCAGCATCACCTTGACGACGCAAGTACAGTTCATTTAATGGTGTTTTTTATACAGTACAGAAAGCCTGCAGGAGAACTGAGCCGCAACCCAAGAGAACAAACAAGTAGCCGGCGCCACTAAATGCGTAGATGCGTCAGCCGCATGCACCAGAACCTGCCCGGCTAGAATGTGCCCCAACTAATGTGCTACCTCCTCCTGCCTCTGGCCAAGCCAGCACGTCAACAGCTTCAGGGACAGTAAAAGGCTTAAACTTAACAGGGATCTTAAAAACAAAAAAATACACCTAGAAAAGATTCCTGGTTTCTAGCAAATCTTCGAGAGATAACCCGCAAACGATCAAAAAGAAGCTGAAGCTATTTTGTGTCTCTATAAAGCGATAAAAATATCTCTTGTCCAGAGGTAAAGTATAACAGCGACTCAGAATACATTTCAGGAAGGTTTATCTCCTTCAAGTTAATCAGAAGTCATAACTTGGAGCAGCAGCGCATCAATTGGGATCGTTAGCGTTCAGAGAACGTCGCATCCGGTTGCAGAAGATAAAAAGTGATGCAGAAAAACGTATACTGACATCTAAATAACTCTGTTACCGATAGTAACCGATGTGGTAGAAATATACTGCAGGCATTTACATGTTTTGTTATTTTCTCCCAATGAAAATTCCCAATTCAGCGAAGATGGGAAAATCCTAGGGTTTCATCACATTCACACTCATGACAATAATTGCAATAACGTTTGATTTTTCTCACCTTGAAAACGATCACTCATGAAGTGCTGGTTCTCAAGGAAGTTTCCAACCTGTAATGGGTGAGGGCGGATTCACGCATAATGCACACATAAGTCACTTTCAATAACTACGAGTGAAAACAACAACATCAGCTGTAACATACAATTCTTAGCACCCAACCAACGTCACCGTAGTAAAACACCCAACAACTCTAACCTAACACGAGAAGCATCCCCAAATGAACATACAAATCAACCTCGCATTCGATTATCAGGATACACGAAGAACTGAAAAAAAAGACGTTGAAATGACGGCCTTCTAGCACGCAACGAAGGCAAAGTGAAAGCGTCCGTCGACATTTCAACGAAGACTGCACTGCAGTCGCTGAGAGAGGACTGCTGCAGTAACAACGAGCACCTCAGCACGGCGGACAACTGAAGAGCGCAGCAGACACACGTGCTTTACCGTCACAGATCTACGGCAGACCGTACCGGACGCAAGTCACCCTATACGGAAGAAAAAAGACGCTCAAAAGAAAACCCAAACCACAATAATTCTGTCAGCGAGAAACATTCTGCCGTTAGGCTCATGACTTTTGAGTTTGCAAAACCAGCAAACGGGGCGCAAATAATTGCCAACTTCATTAGTGAAAGTTGCCCCGACGCAAGCGATCTTGATCGAGCCCGACAAATCAGCTGCGACGGTTCAGTTCCTCAGTTCCTAAGGATGCCGATGAGAACGGAATCGTCAGCACTGCGCAAGATCGAAGAACAGCTCATATGTTCTACTCATTCACGAGGAAAGAAAGCTGCGTTCTCTTCAAAGAATGGTGACACAAATAAATTATTAGACAGCTAACTTCACATTTTATGATTTCGGTGTCCGAGTTCAGTACGATAATACTTGACGAAACCTCACTAAATAAGTCAGTACTCAAACAAGCCACGACAAAGCAACAAATAGAAACGAAGCGAGAACATTTATCCTCCGCTGAAACGAAGCGAGAACATTTACCCTCCGCTGAAACGAAGCGAGAACATTTACCCTCCGCTGAAACGAAGCGAGA
>JACJUY010005753.1:0-35958 GCA_014220935.1 Platorchestia sp. MABIK
TTCGCTCCCAATAAAAGAACACATTTTAATTCTAATTCTAGGCAGCGGCGACATTGCGACCTACTCGACGAGTGAACACTTTGAATGACGCTGCAAGTCTGTTATGTCGTACCCGATTCATGAACTCGTTAGGCTAACAATGGTGGCAGATTTCGGGCTAGCAGCGTTGCCAGATTTTAGCGCTGCTATTGGTCCGTTTCTATGACGTCCCCTACACACCACTCAATTCTATGAAAGACTGGTTTGCCGCTACCTTCTTTATGTATACCGTGACCAACGTACCGCGATTCACATCGTGAACAACTGTATTTATACACCAGAGACGAGCACAGTGAGGGTGGCAGTTTGTCTATGAAACGAAATAGAGAACCAATTGAAAAATTATTCACTAGGATCAATTAAACTTTGAGCTGCGGGAAAAACTTGTTAATGAAGGCGCTGATACACTAGCGTTAATGACTCGAGAAATTGCGGCAGTGGATCCGGCCACCAGTTGAAGTGAGAACTGGCGACATGAAACACTCAGCACGCAAGAATGGACTGCAGAGAGTGGAAACGTCTAGTTGAATGATCTAAGTAAGTCAAATTTCAAAATGACTGACTTCTGTAAAATCCTTTCGCCATTCAAGACTCACTTACCATTAAAAAGTGGTGTTGTGCCGTTGCCTGATAATCATGGGCTTGCAGACCTTGAAGGTAAGAAATTTGAAATGTGTTTGAATTCAATGTAGAAAATATGGTTTTTGACTGATCTTTGCACTTGGCGATGCATTTCTTTATGGAATCTTTGAAACCAAATGCCGGTTCCATTGGAAAATGCTATTTACTCGCCTTGAATTTAAAATACAGGGCAAAGAAAAATAAGTATGGAAATAGAATGTACTACAATTCAATATTTATTAATGACATACTGTTTATTTTTAAATTTTGTAGACTAATTTTTCATGAGCTTTCCATTCCAAAATGGTAACAAAACATGGTAGCAGAGCGCCATCTGCTTTAATAGTACTATGTAAATTTTGTCTGTTAATTTATTAGCAAGTAGGATGTGATTACAAATTATACTGGGTTCATAATAAAAACTTTATTTGTAATGTAAAAAATTTTGTTTTCACTTCTAGATCCAAATTAGCAAGGAGCAAACTGTAAGCCACCAGTGCTCAGGATGAGAGCTAGTTTGGATTGCCACACAATAAAACCTGTATATCGTGTGCTGAATGTAGTTTAACAATAGCTTTTTTTGGTTGTGTAGTCTATCTCATTTAAACTTTCAGATAAATTGAAATGATTTCCTACTTTGCACCTAAAAGTTAAGTGTTTACAAGAGAGATGCAAAACTTTGTCTATGATTTTTCTACAGACAATGATAGTTTTGGTCGATTTATAATTTAATGTGCTCACAGAAGTGCCCTAGAATCACAAAAGGAGCACATTTAAGAACAATTTACACGAATGACGTTTTGCTTGCTGATGCATAATTTTTGAGTTATTCAACTTTGAAGTCATAAAAATATTGGATAAATGTGTAGCGCTTGGTAATAATAGATTTTCGAATTTTTGGTGCCAAAACATAGTTAATAAGATTGAAATAAACAAGTTTTTTTCCATGCACTTTTCGTCGCAAATGACTATTTTACGAGTTATAGCGGTATCTTATCGCAATTGCATTGCTGCAAGCGCGGGAAATGCTCGCTCGATTATTCGAGCGCGCCGAAAGGAAGAGTCCATTGCAGTGTTGCCATACAACGCTCTCGATGAATTTCTTTCCGCTTCAAGGACCCGAGTTGGGGTCAGTAATTTACTGCTATACCTCGTTAAATACGCATTTGCGACGGAAAGTGCATAGAAAAAACTTGTTTATTTTGATCTTATTAACTATATTTTGGCACCAAAAATTCAAAATTCAATTATTACCAAACGCTACACATTAACTAAACATTGTTTATGAAAGTGAAGAAACCAACAAACATAAACTAACCTGAAATAACTTAAATTAGCCATACCAAGGTAGATGTTCTCCCGCTAAGAATCTGCGCGTGTTCCAACAATGCGGCGATAACGCTTGCAACTCTATAATGAAATTCCTACATGAATGTTATTAATGTTTTCTCTAAAAAATTACGCATTAGCAAGCAAAATGTTCTTCATTTTGAACGTCTTTAAAAGTGTTCTTTTATCGATTTTTGGGATCAAAATTATTAAAATCTTTGAGTGCATTTAAGTAAAAATGTGTCCTAATTTTTCATGGCCATTTTTTTGGAATTGACGCAGGGCAAAGCTTCCCATTTATGGTATTCCAATTGCTGTTATCAATATCAGATATAAGGTGCAAATTAATGTCACTCATCATAATTTTATTAATGTGTGAGTGCATTAAAAATATATGAAAAAACAAGCCCTGCTTAGAAAATTATGTCTAATGTCTGTCTCAATAATTATACAAAGTGTCTTCTAGGCAGTAACGCAGTAAAATCTGAAAAATAGTGAAAAAGATGGTGAAAAAGTAGGTTGGGCTGTTAAAGGGTACAAAAATACAAAATTGTAAAGAACTGATTTTTCATTTCCTGTAAATGTACAATCCTTTTTAATTTCGTTATTTTGAGCCTAAATATAGAAAACAAAATTAAAGTAAACAAACATAGGCTACAGAATCCAGTGCATACACCTGGTAAAACTAGTTTTGCATATGATAAGGTATGAAGCACCGAACGCATAATACAACTTCACATCTATAGCAACCCTGGGAAGGATGAGATTTGCAATTTTCAAATGCACATTTACAGGCTTGTTTCTTTAGAGGAACAATATAATGTTCAAAGTTGTCATATCGAACATCAGATATCACTTTGATAGAAGATCTAGGTTTCCCACATGCCGCTCTTTGCTCTGACTGTCAAATGTAGGTACATGCGATTAAACGTTTGCATGCCAAGAAGAGCATATCTGGTTCTTCTCCTTTGTGCAAAACCCAACAATTTTGTATAGTGGCATCTAGCATCCAAGTGAATATTGCCCACCACCACTTTTTCAGTCTAATTGAAACTCTGTATTTATTTATGTTCCGATCCATGCGGTCGGTGCCACATATAAAAAAATAGTACCGATTCATTATTTGTGACTGCTCTATGGAAATAGCTCTCTTATCCCTTGCTTACCATCTTGACACTTTCTCAATTGGGAAGGTTGCATTAACATTTGCAGCTGTAGTAACAACTGCATTATCCAACCAGCGCACAACTTGCTATCATATTTCTCAAGTCATAAGCTCTTAGTTCCTTTTTCATTTCTTTTTCAAATTTCAGAGTGCAGGTTTTTGGCAGTCTGTTGTTTCGTATTGTACCCATATTTCAATGAACTAAGTTTTGAGATAAGAGGAAGATGTGAAATAGTTGTCAAAATAAAACTTAAATTGTCATTCATCTATCTTTTTTGGTAAATTATTTATGAAATTCGACAAAACGTTTGCTCTCTTTCCATGACAATTCTCTAATTCTTCTGATGGTTCAAATGAATATCCTTGATATATTTCAAATGAGCACACGTACCCTAGTTTTAAATTGAGACGCCAAGCCTTGAATCCAAACTGTATTTGGTGATTTTGTACGCACTGCTTACATACAAGTCTGCAAAAATATTCAATAATTGATTCGTCTAAATTAAGGCATTGATTCGTAAGGTATGTATCAGAAAATTTCTTGTTCAAATGATCAATCAGCAGTTGCAATATAGCCAGCTTGTCATTTTTGTTCAATTTTTGATTATCAGAGAAATGAATGTGCCTTAGAATTTCCTCAAACCTATTCTATGACATAGCATCTGCAACTAGTGCCACATGCAAATCACTTCCCCCAGACCAATAATGTCTATAACTGGGCAACTGGTGGTATCCAGACAGAATGATAATCATAAGTACTGTCCTCAAACTGCATACTGAGATGTCAAATTGCTTACCCTTCTGACATACCTACAATTTCATCTGATCACATAGTAGTTCACATATGCCCTCAGAGAAGAAAAATTCAAAGTTTTGAACTACTGTTTTCTCTTTCAAATTTTCTGTTGGAGTTGTATTACTCTGGTCTTTCAATATCAATGGAAATTGTGAACAATTTCACGTACTCCAGCTGTATGTGAAACTTTCTTTTTTATTTTTACGCTTCTTTTTTGTGGCAGTTGTATAGTTCCTCTGGGGTCCTCATTTGCATCTTCATTTGTAAACACAACAGTAGGAGGAGCCTGCAATAGTCTTGAAATGATGTTGTCAATGTCACCACCTGCATCTTCATCTGCAGAATCTTCATCTGAATCCTCATTGGCTGGTGGAGGTTCAATGAAGATTCCAGCTTGATTTTCTTCACATTCCTCTAACAGTTCCAACATCCTGTCCACGGTCAATGATCTTTTAACAAACATTATATATTAGGGAATAAGAACGTTTTTTGCTATTTTAAACTAAGATTAACATTGTAAACAAATGTAATATTGTTAATCACACAAATAAACCAATAAAAAAATATTGAAAAAGTTTTCCCATCTGCCCAACATACTATATTTAGTTGGCCAGGGAAAAATTCATAAAAAGTAAATTAAATACTAAATTTACTTCAATATAGACATTCATAACATAAATATAAGCCATTGTGCATATTTTACTAAAATATCAGGAAGCTACCTCAAAATTTACCCTATGTAATAAATACCTCTATTTAGCTGACATCCTGCTAGCATGAGTGCCTCTGACTAAATGTGTCAGCAAAACCATGTATTGCACTCACTACTGCCAGTAATTGTTCAAACGTGTCCATGCATGTAATACCACCGCCGTGGTGTAGTAACTTGCCCTCAATTACGCTTGTATTAAATTCTATTCACATTTTAAATTTACCTACTATATATAGTTGCGTAGGCTGATATGGGTTAATGACTTTGTAAAGTACTCCGTTACGCTGTGTTTTAGGTGCAAATGGTGCAGCTGCAGCCATTGTTCAAGACTCATCCATACTTATTCTTGGTATCTATGTTTTCATAATTCAAATTGAACTGATTCAGTTTGGTGGATATAAACACTATAAAACATTTCTTTTTGCAAGTTGGCTCTTCAGACAAGCTAGTTGGGTTTGAATGTACAAATTAAGGAAAAACAGTTATCAACAAAATTTCTTGCTCAAATTTAAACCTGTGAGTGAGTTACTGGGCCTTAATTTTAAAAGCCCATTTTCACTGTAAGTGTTTTTAGTTATCTAATTGAGTCTGATAAAACTTGTTCTTCATGGAGAATTGCATCACATCTAATTGTAGTATAAATGAATCTAATACATTAATCCATTGAAACGTAGATCATGTTCGTAAGCTAAAGATTAAGTCCATTGAACTTTTGTTTTCAAGAGTGGTAGGAGATTCCTCTAAGTTCTTATGGGACTAGTTTTTCTCTTCCGAGGAAGTTTTGATTCTTCCTTGGCATTGTTAGATTGTATTCAGCTCTTTTTAGTATCTTAGAAAACTCTTGAACAAATTGAGTGTCGTCATTTAGGGTCAATATTTTTTGACGTTTTCATGTGTTTACGGCTATTAAAGATTTCATTACAGGGGGAAACTAAATTTTTACATAGAAAAGTTTTGCTGAGTACTGTTTCAAATGAATTTTTTGATCTTCCAGGACATGTAATTGGCATGCAACCCAAAGAAGCTGCTGATCACTCACTGCTAATGGACAATGATCCACCTACACTGGTTCCCATCCCTCCATCCCAACCAATTGTAGAAATGGGGATTGCAATTTCATCATCTGCTCAGCATCCTCCAACACTTCATATGACCAGTGGTTTAAGTCCTCAACCAGCCACCAAAAGAACCTATTCAAGTCCTACATCAGCCGCCAAAAAAGCCCGTTTGAGTTTTCAATCTGGCTCTGAGAGCGACCATTCAAGTCTTCTATCAGCTTCTGTGAGAGCCTGTTCAAGTCCTCACACAGCCACTAAGAATTCTAGTCTATTATCAGCTCCCAAGCAAGCTTTTTCAAGTCCCCAATCATCCAGCAAGCAAGTCTGTTTGGCTCCTAAATCAGCCACCGCTTCAACTCATCGCTCATCTGCAAAAAAAGACTTCCCAACTTCCCAATCATTCACTGAAGTAGCTAGTTTAACTCATTCTCAAGCTGAGATTCCTCAATGTGCAACTGAAATTATCTCGTAAATTTATCAGGGAGAAACTTCAGTTCAGCAAATTCAGCACTCAAGTTCAAGTCTGTCTTGTCAGCAAAAATTATTTCCTTGTCCCATCAGGGTGGAAAGTGCGGCCAACTCGAAGGAACGCAAGAAAAGGCGCTTCTCTGGTAGAAAAAAAGAAACCTGTTCAGTACAAGCGTTTCAACATTGACACGGAGCTAGCTCAATTGTACCCAGAGCTGGGACCATACCTGAGTGACTTCATTAAAATGAAACTGAAAGGCAAAATGAGGTACACACTCTATCAAAAATAGATGGCTGTCAATATCCTTGTGAGCTGCAGCATATCAGGATCCAATTTGTTGAGAGTTGGATGATTCAAATATTGCCCGGAGATGCCGCTCCATCCAAGGTTTGATCCAATCCATGACGGTCATTCTTTCATTGAGACCTGTTTTGGATGGCCATCATCTGCCATACCTATCTACAAGAAATCTCTGCCAAGATGAGCTCGAATTATTCTTCGGAAAAATTCGTCTGCTGCAGAAGTTCTCAGATGCCAAAACGTTCACACAGAACTATGCCAAGATTATTGCCTTTTCTCTCATTCGAGCTTCTCTCGCTTCCAATTGCAAGACAGCTCCTGATGAGCAATTAGGAGAGACCTTGGGCTTCTTAGCAGAGGTGAGATGTGTCTGGTAACCCTCTAAGGAATACACACATATCAGAATAAAATTTAAGATGTTGTCCAGATTATAGACCGATTTTCCCGACTCAATTATAAGGGGTCTTATTAAATTGATATTTGCATTTTTTAATCTTATTCCTTCAAAATTGTCATTAGTTTGGATTAGATTAGGATTAGGAAATGTAAATATATTAGACCACATTAACTGTTAGAGAGGAATTGTGGGAAATAGATTGAGTGCATGAACTTAGGTTTTGCGTTAAGCCTTGTATTTACTTATTTTAACGTTAAGCCCGTTAAGCCTTCTCTGCTTATTACTTTCAATTTCGTGTTTCCTTTTTTCCCCCTCATATCTTGTTTCCCCCATGATATCTCTCATTGCATTCCCTTATCGCCTCACTAAATGGTGCCTTTCTCCTTCCTCTCCTCTAAACACGTATTTTTTTAGTGGTTAAGGAGGCTTAAACTAACATATAATCTAATCCAATCTAATCTTTTTGTCTCTTTTCTTCTTATTCTCCATAGAGGCTCCTGATATTTTTACATTTAGTATTATGCTCTAGTTTATCATCTCCATTTCTTTGTATACTTTACAATGCAGCTTCCCATTCAGCTTAATTCTTTACAACTGACCCCTATTTCAAGTTGCTCTCACCTGCATCTCAATTTATCATATTAGCTTTACTGTCCATTTTCTCCAAGATTTAAATCTGTACTCTTGAATGCAACTGAAATGCTTGCTTATGAAGCCAAAGACTTCATTGAAAAAATTGTTAACTTAAGTTCACATTTTTTTCTTGCCTTTCAGGTGCCAGAAAAAAGTGAAGTAATTCCACCTATCATTGGGGTGTCTGAAGAGGAACAAAAGGCTGCCGTGGTGTTCAACGGAGCCACCAAAATCGGAGAATTTTTGCTCCTGTGGAAGTGGAAGATGCCGCCACTTATATCTCTGATTACCTTGCCATGAAAACAGACCTATACCACCAGCAACTGAAAAAAAACATCTTTGGCTGACTGCAGTACATGTTCTTCCAATCTTAGCGTAAAAAATTTCAGTTTCCTTATGTTCGTTTCATTTAAAGAGTATATTCAGTCTAATGATCCGTGCAAGGGACTGAAATATTGCAGTAAGTCTTTTGTACACAATATCATATTTTATGAGAGAGTTTTCCTTTATCTTTTCAGTAGAACTAGTCACTCACCAGGCTTCTGCAAATCTGTGTGTAAAGTAATCCATAATAACTGCCCTAAACCTCGCACTTGCTGTTTTCAAATAACAATGTACCTAATAAAGTTTTTTGTCAGATGTACAACACTGCAGTCAATTAGGGCGTACAACAGATCTCTTCGGACTACCTGTTTCAAAGAGAAACTCGATAAAATGATGCACAAATGATTCATTTCACTTTGCTTTGATTCACTTCACAGTGATTCACTTCTGCTAATGAACAACCATTAGTGTTCAACTTGTGATAGCCTAAAACTTCCTTGTATATTAATAATGATAATAATAAGAATAATACTAATAATTATACTGGTCATTCTAAAGTATATCTTTGTAATCCATCATGCTAAATTTCTTCATTTTTGAATTTGAAGTGTTCATTTTTTTTTATAGTTCTTCACTTACTGGTATGCAAAGTGTCCTGATGTTTGAATATGGCGCTCTGCATTAGGAGTGGTACAGTTCATTATTTATTGGTCTTTTGTCGTCTGTGATTACTCAAGTCCTTTCCTAGATTTTAATAATTAGTTTTATGTTGTTTCTTTTGTGTTATTTTGGAATTTATAACCGGAAAATGTTGAACGCGCCTAGAGCGGTGGTGTACCAAATGTTGTTTTGATAGGAAAATGGTTTATTTCCTTCATTATCGCCAAAAAGTTACGTTATATTTGTTTAAAGTATTTTCAAGTGAGGAAAATGTTTCTTCAGGGATTAATTGCTGCTTGTATTTTGTTCCCCATTCTTAAAGAACTAGTTATGTCAAGTCCCAAGGTAAGAGTTTGGTAGGGCATTTTTTGATGAAATTTCAAAGCTTTGTTTTCTTTTGTTAAGAACTAACTATTCGTTTTATTCACTGCTGTTCCGTTTTTCATCACGTATGATTTTCTTCTTCAGCGTCAATTTTGTCATAATCTTGCTCCTCAATTTAATGTTTCTATGCACCGGGAATCTTCCCCTCAGGGGGATACAACTATTTGATCTGTGGGAATTAGCGCTCCCAGGGGGATTATGTGAGGGCGCGAGCTAAAGGTTAGGTAGGCTCTCTTTTTGTTGAAATAGAATAGGTTTTTGTTTTCTCAAGACCCATCTTTTTCCGGTTCACTGCTGTCCTGCTTTTCAGCATCTACTACTTTTTCTTATTTTATGAACTTCTTTCTTAGCTTACTGTTGCCATGCACTTTGTGCATAGATTCCCCATTCCCTCAGCTCCATACTAAATGGCGCCTTCATCCTTACTCTCATCGATACGCTTTTTTTTGTAGCGTTTAGGGAGGCTTAAACTAACTTATAATCTAATCAAATAAAGCGAAATGTATAGCATGTTTTATTTCAAATAAATATCTGAGTACGGAATTTTATTTTATCCTCACGATCTGGTGCGCGATCGTCAGCCCCATCCGCATGAAGAAGGTCATAAAACGTCTTGTTTGATTGAATGAAGTAAATTTTCCTACAGTTTGGAAAGTGCTTATTTATGAGACTACAGGTTGGATTAAATTGAAGATCGACAACCTTTTAGTTCTGGTAGATTTGCACGTAGCCGGACCGAATTTAATTTTTCAAAAATCCAAATCCGTACCTGCGGAAGCACACAGGCAGTCGGTTCTGTTGTTGATCGTACGTCTGGTAGGGCAGGTACGCTGCGTAGCAGTACGCTGCCACCGCCGTTGACGTCATGGTGTGTAGGTGACGTCATCTGGCTTGTTTGAAATGAAGTTTTCTATTGGCTAGGCGAATTAGCAAATGTGCGCGGCTGTACCCGTAGAAGTGACTTCACCTCCTTTAGTCTACCATGGGCATACACAGGCCCCACACGTGACCACCTCTGAGCCCACCACAGACGCTTGGCTGAAGTTGGCTCCTCCTCACCTCCTCTAGAACTCCGCCTTCCACTTTCCGAAGCAAGATTAGTACTGCACCACAAATCAAAGGATGAGGTGTGCGTGTAAGTCGCTCTGTAATTTGTTGTTATAAACAAGGGCCTGTAATCTTTATAGTTTTCAACTGTTAATGTATCTTTGCTAGTAATTCTGATATTAATAAGTGTCCTCAAATGAGGAAAGACAATTTATTATCTTTCGGAATCTAAGAATTCTAAATTAATCCTTGTCAGAACTGGGACGTCAAGGAAATATTTCGTACTAAATTTAAGGAAAATGCAGAAATACATTCCATCACCAGTCTATGTCTTACACTATTATAAAATGATTCATTCAAAATTTATTGTTCCATAAAAATTTATTATGGTGGGTATATTTTCTGGGGTTAACTTTTTCTGGGGAAGAATCCCAAGAATCCTGGGGTTAATATACTTTCGATCTGAAATTTGACACCGAAATTCATTCATAGACTTTGAACTTTGCTGGGACTGTAAAATGCTTTCAATTTCAACAATCAAATTTTGTTTCTCAAGATATAAGCTCAGAAATTATGTCCAGAAAAAGTGCTTAATTTTGCAACTCTGCCTTGACGTCAAATCAAAACTCAGATATTTCTTGAGAAAACTAAGATCTGGGTTGAAATACCCAGGTGTGACTAACTCAGCAGCTAGAAGAGCTTTCAGCGTGCGTGTGTGCACTCCACCGTAGTTTGTAGGTAACTGACGTCACAGTAGCGAGAACGCTATTGGTTACCACAGACATGAGAGAAATCTCAAAAACTGGTTCTCTTTTCAGTCGACTATGCTCCCTCCACTATATACTCCCTCCACGATCCCGGCAAAGATCAAAACTGTACTGCTCATCGCAGTGACGCCGGTCTCTTTCCGACATGGTCGGATCGCTGCAAAGCTCGGTGGCCACTCCGCCAACTGGCTGATGTGCAGGGATGGGAGGCACTTTGAGAGGCATGCTGGTGATTATCACCGCGATTTTTGCCGAGTGTATCAGGGCCTTTATTAACATCCTCGCTTAGTTTCAATGACTGATCTATAAAATACGGCCACTTCACAAAGAAAGCTTTTTGTGCCCAAGATTGAACAGATTGCGAGTTATTGTAAATTTTTGACAAAAATTTATTAATGTCTGTCAACAACAGAAGAAGGAAATCTGTTTTTGGCAAAATATCGTCGCAAAAATCGAACTCTTTGTGTAAGCATTGAAAGATAGAACACACATTAAACGCTCTATGGACGAGAGAACGAATACCCCAAACCTTAAAATTGGATAAACAAAAGCTAAAAAAGCTAGTCCCGAGCCCAGAAAAAGTTAATTGTCGGAAAACAGAGCACTGAAACGTATTGCCAACTCCCTTTACATAAGCATCAAGAAACCGTACTCTATCGTTGTCCTCCTCTTCCTTAGTAAATCGAATATTGCAATGACGAGAATTTAAATATTGGAGGAAGAGATCAGCATGAGCCTTATCTCTGATCAAAATAAAGGTGTCATTAACATACCGCTTGTAAAATACAGGCCTAAAAACAGGAAGACATTCTTTTAACCCGTTTTGTTCATGGTGACACAGAAATATATCAGCAAACGTTTGACTTGAAGGAAAACCCATGCCCAGCCCATTAACTGGCTTATAATACTTACCATTGAAAACGAAAAAAAATATTACACACTTTCAATTTCAGTAACTTTTCAACAATACTGTGAGAGAGGCCTTTGAAAGTTAAACGATCTGCGAATTATTTGGAAATTCAAATTTTTAAATTTTCCAGCAAAGCCCAATTGAAAATTGAGAACGTATTGCCGATGTGTTATGGCAGGGCAAGGGAGAACCTAAGGGACGTATCATCGGTAAATCGCCTCCGAATCATAGGCCAAATGTCCACTTAAAGCTTGTCGCACACTGCTTCAGAACGGTACCGCCGCAGAAGCTTCCGAAGCCTCGGAACAGAACAGAAACGACGTTCAGCTCGCACACTGGCGCAGAAGCCATCAAAACGGAACCGACATAGCCAGTCTTCAGTTAGCTTTGGTAAAAGAAAGTCGTTCTTTGCGCTCTTCAAAACAATCGAAATTAATTAAAGCATTACCTTAATACCGTTTACTCAAAATGAGCGACTCCCCTCTCAGCAGTGATGAAGAAGTATTAGTGCTGTGTCTAGCACTAAAAGCTGAAGAGGAGAAGAAAGAAGAAAAAGGAGCAAAAAAACAAAATGGGTGCACGATATATGCGGGTCAAGAGAGGAAGAAGGGGAGTACAAAACATTGTTTCCGCATTTAAAGCAAGACAATACTAAATTCTTCCAATATTTTCGCATGAGCCATGAAAGATTTTGTGAACTGCTATCGCATATAGAAGGAAACATTTCAAAGCAAGATACAACGTTTAGAAGATCAATTTCACCGGACGAACGACTAGCTGTAACTCTCAGGTAGGTAATGAAAGTGTGTATTTCAGTAATATTTAATGTTATCCATTTCATGAATGATAACAATGCTTCCTAGTATGCGAATAATTATTACACGCCAAATTTATAGGTTTGTTTACTGAATATCTTTATTTTCGGGCGTCGGAGATGAGATAGATGGCTTGTTTCCGAAAGGAGATAGTGATACGAGCCGGAGCTGTGATGAAGCATAATCTGTTACAGATGTTTGATTATAACCTGATGACGATGGTGATGGTGAAGGAACATTAGTTGAACTATAACTTGAGAAGGTTGGTGATGGGGAAGAGTGGTGTGATGGAGCTGAACTTAAGTTTTTGTATTCGTATTCAGAGAGCATAGGACTAATACGAGATTTGATTTCAACTTGTTGAAGAGCGGAGAAAGTCCGAACAGTGTCCTCCACCATTTTGAAGTATGATGTTAAATGGTCTCTAGCCGAACTTTTACTTGCAAAATATGTTGAACTTATATCGTGAGCGGAAGCTGTAGGAGTGCACTTTCTTTTCTTTGAGGGTGTTGTCATAGCCGTTGTTTTCGGTGTAGAGGGCGGAATAATGACTGAGTTCGAAAGTGCGGCAGCGTCTTCTTCCTCAAGCCCACCGTGTGCTGTGATGTCTCCCGACGCCCGTTCATCATAGGTTCCTGCGTCACAGTTTTCGTGCTGTCTCCTAATGTCTTCCCAATTAATAATTTCTCAGCATCACGATGTATTTGAAGTTCATTGCGTGGTAAAATTCTCAGCAAATTGCTTATCATCTTATTAAATCACACTATAGTATCACACCATAATCACACTATAATCTAAATCTAATCTAAATCACACTAAATCACACTATAGTCAATAGGTAAAATGCAACGTTTCAATGCCACTGACATCATCATCAGGCTGAAAAGACGAAAAGAAAACTGGTCACTCTATAGAAATGATACAATCATACAGGGAAAAAACACAGACCATTAATAAAGTTAATACCAAAACATACATGGAAGTAAAATACCAAGACTAACTATTCTCAACACATGTTCACTTGGCCGAAGAATAAAGCGAAATGGTGGACTGCAACGATTGTTCCAACAATTTACGGCGCGGTTCTTTTAAACAATTTCAGAGCAAAAAAAACGTTCATATTTTCATTGAGGGAAGGTTTGAGTTTATGGATATGTAAGGCTTCAATAATTTGAATACGCTGTTTTTTACGGACATTATACAATACTTTAGTAGCTGGATAGAGATCTTCATTAGAGGGCTTGGAGCTGTGATGAATACGGAAATGGTTAAAAATGGAGCCTTCATACTTATGTGCATTTAACCGCTGTTTAAGGGTCATTCTAGTCAAGCCAATGTAACAGCTGTTGAGAGACATACATTCTCTCCTCATACATTTAAATTGATAAATTACATTGGCCCTATCTAGATCACCGACCGCAGACATTGAAATATTGTTTTTTACAACAATGTTACTGATTTTGCGGTTTTTGTAATAAATTAAAATTTTTAGTCTGGTATTACTATCAACAGGCTTGACACAAGTGCGTATTATATTCTTAAAGACTCTTTCATCTATTTTGTAGTTAGGGTGCATTTGATTTTCGAAAAAAAGTATTAACGTAACTGGAACATACATTAGCATGGTTATAACCGTTTACAATTCTACTCAAAAAATTATTAATTTTGCAGTCAACAAGGGTATTAGGGAAATTATTGTTTACCAGTAACCGTTTTATTCTAAGTACTTCTATGTGAAAATTTGCCCAACTACTGCACACCTTGTAAGCTCTATTCAATAATGTAGAAATTACACCTTCCTTATAAGTCTGTGGAGCTTCACATTCATAATTAATAGTTTCCCCTGCATGTGAAGGCTTAGTGTAAACTGATCTCTGATAAGAAACCTCTGTTGCCTCAACAAGAACATCCAAAAATGGCAGCTTCCCCTCTACACCGATTTCATATGTGAACGTCAAAACAGAGTTACCCATCATCAAATCTCTTAGCGTTTCCAACTGATTAATACTATCCACCACCACAAAAATATCGTCAACATATCTACCATACACAAGTGGTTTCGTAGGCAAGGCGCTTAAGACCATGTTTTCCCCAAAACACATATAAAAGTTCGCAAACGTTAGTCCCAAAGGTGATCCCATGGCCACGCCATCCACCTGGCAGAACAAGTTGCCGTCAATGTGGCGAAACGGAGCTTCAGTTGTGCAAATGGTTAGAAGTTGCTTCAAGAGATGACGCGGGAACTGACGAGGTGCAGGAAGATTTTCACTCTTATAGATGTAATCCAAAATTATTTCGATGGTAGCAGCAACAGGAACATTAGTGAAAATGGATTCTACGTCCAGCGATGCTATCACTCCACTTGGCTTCTTACCGCGTAACAAAGTAATAAATTCATCAGTTGACTTAAGAACGTAATCATGTGGAAGATTACGATATTGACTATAGTGTGATTTAGTGATTTAGTGTGATTTAGATTAGATTTAGATTATAGTGTGAATATAGTGTGAAACTATAGTGTGATTTAGTAAAATGATAAGCAATTTGCTGAGAATTTTAACACGTAATGAACTTCAAATATAGTCTTCCCAATTACTTGTTTGAGGTCTTTTCTGAGATACATGCGCCTTCAAAAACGACATTTGTTCCTCGTACTTCCATGGAGCAACATTGACTGCTCTTTGGCCACTCACTGTTTTTTTTCTATTCAGTGCCTTTCGATAACAATCACGCATCGCATTCCATCTCTTTTTCGTCACTTGCACTGAATAGATAGAAAAATCAAGCATACGCCTCGTAGGTGATTCATGAGTTATGTATAAAGATTAGTTATATGAATATGTAATCATTGTAAAATTTGTTTTGCAAGCACCCGTCTAATGTCAAAATTACACTGGAAAAATACAGTTCTCGGATTCAGTCACTGCCTCTGGAAAATATTTAAAATCTCGTAAAAAATTTATCCATGTCGTATATCTCACCAAAAAAACAGATCCTCGAACCTGTATAAGGTGTAAATATATCAAATACTAATTCCGGACCTACAATGTAATTTTACAGTTTCTTTTAACCGTAATTCAATGTGCGTTTCTCTTTTTCAGATTCCTGGGCCATGGTGGAACTTACAGGATACTGGCATTTAGCTACAGAATGGGAGAGTCAACTGTTCGAGCCATTGTTTACTCCACTTGTAAAGCTATTTGGGAGAAATTACAACCAGTAGTTATGGCCCCACCCGACGTCTCTAAATGGGTAAAATTAGAAGAGGGTTTTGCAACCAAATGGCAGTATCTAAACGTAATAGGTGCAATAGATGGCAAACATGTAGTGATTACGAAACCAAATAACAGCGGCTCACTTTATTTTAATTATAAGAAAGAGTTCAACATTGTGTTGATGGCGTTAGTAGATGCAGATTGCAATTTCATTGTAGTAGATTTTGAAGCCCATGGAAAAAACAGCGATAGCGCTATATTCAGAGACTCAAAATTAGGTAAAAGTCTTCTATCTAATACGTTGAATATACCCCCATCTAAAGCGTTACCTAACACAAATATTGTACAACCGCACGTCGTGGTAGGCGAAGAGCTTCTCCGCTAAATAAGCATATCATGCGACCTTACCCTGGATCTCATCTAGCTAATAATGAAGCAAATAAAATATATAACTACAGACATTCCAGAGCTAGACGTGTCTCTGAAAATGCATTTGGCAATTTAACAGAAAAATTAAGAATTTTCAGTCAGAAACTACAAATAGCACCTGAACATGTTGATACTGTTGTTTTAGCAACCACCTGTTTGCATAACATACATCTTTGGGACCCAGGTGAGCTTGAGGACAAAGAAATACCTAGGGGGATGCAACCAATTTCTGGTGTAGGAGGCAATGCTGTGCGTGAGGCTTTCGACATTAGGGATACCTCTGAAAAGTATTTTATTTCACCGCAAGGTCATGTAACGTGGCAGGATGGCATGATAAACAGAGGGAAGCACCAGTAACATTGTCAATCAGGTGAATATAGGAGTTCAATTGTAATAAGAAATGGAATTTGTTATTGTACATCAAAATATAGGATCAATTGAAATCGAGTTTTCATACCTGTTATTTTCAGGTTTTGGGCTATTTCTTCCCAAGCATTCTCCTTTCTAGTTGTGTCATAATAATATTGATGACCCATATTGTACAATATTTCATATTGGAATACATATTTAATGAGTTCTTCGTCGATGTCTGTCATACCTAATGAATTTACGAACGTGTGTTCAAGTAAAGCGCGCTCACGTGCTCAGAGCGTGCACTGAGAGAACACGCCGACCACCCAATCCAATGGTGAGTGACGCACTAACCTCCCACCACGGTATACATAACACGGTATACATAAGAAGGTAGGAGCATTCAAGTCTTTTCGTAAAAGAGCACTGGGTGCCGTGACGTCACGGACCCAGAACGAATAGCAACCCAGATATAGAGAGATACACCACCTGGCGACAATCTGTGGGACAATATCGAGTGATTTGTACGACAACTTGGACAACAACAACAACGCGACTAGTTTGTCGGCGATGGTATCAGCAAGAATGGCGCCTACAATTGGAACGAAAAAATGTTCTTTCATCAGATGTGAAAATGATTCTAGAGATCAACCAGATTTCAAGTGCTTCCATAATCCTCGTGCAAATTTTAAAGAGTGGATAAGAGCAAGTGGAAATGAATTTTTAGGTTCAATTTAGGTATCTAATTTGTGCAAACATTTTGTTTGTAGCCGCCATTTTCGAAAAACAATTTACAGAAGAATCCTTTCACCATTCAAAACAAAAGTACTTCTAAAAAACGGCGTGGTGCCATTGCCTTATAATGACCTGAATTTTAAGTATTGAAGGTAAGATATACAATTGTAATCATGTGTAAATCTAGTACAAATTTATCAGTATGTTTCCAATCGATGAATTTGCAGATGGCAGTACAATTTTGTTGATAGCTTTCGGGACACTTTGAGATTCTGTAGAAGAATGAATAAACAGGTAAATTTATATTGAGAAGGGTAATTAAAAGTAATAGTTTCAAATTTTTTTCAAATTTATATGAAAGGTGCGAATTGGAATGGATGTTTTTTGTTCATAATTTGACAATTTTTACTAGCTGGATGGCTAATTAGAGATTATTATATAATTGGTAAGTAGGGGTATGAATAATTTAAACAGATGGTAGAACTTATTCTGATAGAATTTTTTTCAAGGTGCTCCAACGAAATTGTTAGGTATAAATGTGTTCTACTGAACTTACAAACATTTCAAACATCATTGAAGTGTGTACTTCTACTGAAATAAAATGCTCTATTTTCTTGGTTCTATTTTAGTGGTGTTGCCCATGTACAATTATGTTTAAAATATTTATCTTTTGTAAATTTTCCCTTGTACAATACAATTGTGATGACAACATTTTGGCATCAATATTGGTTTTGGTGCTATGAAACTTGAAATCACTGCCATATCCACAACATAACTGCAGTTTATTTTTGATCAATATTGAGTGTAATGTTGTCAACAATTTGAATAATTTCATTGTCATAGATATGTAATATGGTAGATTTTAAAACGTTTAACATGAATGACATTTGTTGCAAATACTTAGTTTTCAAGTTATTTAAATTTGAAGTTATAGGATCAGCGCTATGAAATGGGTTTCCCTCGTAAAAGCAGAGGATTTATTAACAATGCCGCAACTGCTCGGAGCGTGGGAAAAGTTGTTTTTGCGATATATGGCGTAATTTGATGTTAGCTGATCCTGCGGAGCCTGTAGGGCCTGAACCCACTTCTAGGATATTTTAGTTAATAACGCAATAAAGATTATCACCCAAAAATATTAACGGAACTGGGGTAGTGAATACTGAAATCAATATGCAGTTCACATCAATTTCCATATGGCGGCCACTGTAGAACATTAGGGAAACCGTAGGAGTGAATATCATATATTTAAGTATTCACTATTCCAGTCCCGATTATATTTTTAGGTGAAAACCTTTGTTGTGTTTTTAACTAAAACATCCTAGAAGTGTGTTCAGGTTCTGCGGGGTCAGCTAATAATAAATAACAAAGTACCCAAATGTCTCAAACAGCTCCAGCTCAAGCGCGCAACTGACTGGAAGTGCTATGGAACACAAAAATTTAAAAATTGAATAAATCGAAAATAACGCATCAGCGAGCAGATTGTCATTCGTGTATAACGTTTTTAAAAGTGTTCCTTCAATGATTCTTGGCAACAAAATTGTTAAAATCGTTTACAACATTAAAATCAACATTGACCTTATTAGTTGCCATTATTTGAAATGTCAATCATTACGTGCATCCATGATTTTTGCAAGCTCTGTAATCTTGTTATGAGGCATTGAGAAACAATCCTAACTTTACATAACCTATCACATCAAACCATACAGTACAACACAAAGGTTTTACTTGGAGTAACAATTCAATAAATTAAATGTTACCACATGCTTATGGAAATAGTTTAAAATGTTTCTTTAATTTACTGATATTCAACCATCATCAAATAGAAATGTGAAAAATATGAAAGTAAAATCAGGATATAAACATGTTAATTACAGTTCATGGGAATCATTTTTAAATTGGTTGATGAGTTAACTATTTAAGATGTAAAGCAGAAAATGCATACTTCTGTCATTAACACATTTATCATGTAAATTAATAATTATAGCTTATATCACAAAATATCTTTCAAGCTTTTTATACAATTAGCAACAGTGCAAAAATGAAATGAAAATAAAAGTTGTTGGAAAAATTTAAAGTTACTTTGCAGTGACAATCATATGATATGCCTGCTAAGGGCATAAAATGTTTTCATCGAGTGAATATGTCATTCATGAAAAATTTATTTATTCAAACCAGTCAATGAAATAAAAGGTATTCAGGTAATGATCACTTATTCAAATTACTAAATGGCTAATTATTTGCAATATTTTCCTTCCACAAGTCAAGTATCAAAGAATGATGAAGTTAGATTGACAAATGGTTGGATTGGTTCAAAATTAAAAGTTTTAATTAGATATTTCAGAAGATAATTGCAGAGAGTGGTTCAAGAAGTGTTGAAACTTTGCTAATGAGTGTTGTGACAATATGCAATCTTATGAAGGTATAATAATTTTTCCTGCATCAAAACTGTAGGGCACATAACATGGATGTGTGTTTACAAGGAAGTCATACTTTAATGTAAAAAAATGAGTTTGCAGCAAAATCTAATGGTGACCTATGAATTTCAATGTTGGTATACCGGTGGTAATGGGCTGCAAAGGTGCTGGAGGGGGTTGATCAATCTAGAATAAATTATTTGAATTCATTAATTATCATCACTCATATTGGGCTAATATGGTGGGCTTCAAGATTGAAGATAGCAATAGACTTAGTCTTAGTGGTTAAAGGAGAAGTAGAAATGTAAAAACATGAGAGTGAAGATGAATTTAACATTCATGCTCAAAGCAAATATTTTATTTGCCATCATTTCAAAGTGAAAGGGCTTGGGAAAAGTAAAGAAAAGGAGTGTGTAGGAAGACTCACGTATTTAAGTTATGGAATTTTTGGGAATCCTGTCATTATAAATGTGTTATGGATTTGAGTATTTATTGCTTTTCAAAATTTCCTATTACCACTTCATAGTGTTCATGTTTTCTCTAATATGTTGAACACAAATGCAGAAGTACAGTGCTAAATTGATAGCAAAATGTAAACTCGTGTCAAGCTGATAGTTCATGAGGTTACTTCATTTTATGTATATGCATCAAAAAGAAATGCAAGGCCTTTTTAAAGTACTCAACTAATGTCAGACCTCTGTGCTTTAGGTTTCCAGCTGTGTAAAATGAATTCCACAATTGAAGTAGAAATGCTGCATTCAAGTGACATGTGCCGTAGAATAATTCTGGATTGTTTTTGTGAAAATGTAGTACAAATTCACTTCTTGATGATTTTTACATATTTTGAACACTGATTGCAAAGTAGATACAATGTTGAACATCGATGACTGAGCAAATATCCTTTTGTCTGAGCTTAGGGTTAAATAGGCTTTCTTCTTGTTAAAATAAAATAGGTGTTTGTTTTGTTACGGACCATTTTTTGCCGGTTCACTGCTGTCCAGTTTTTACAGCACCTACTACTTTCTTCTTCAACTTTGATCTTGTTTCATGAACTTTTTTCTCATCTTACTGTTTCTATGCCCTTTCTGCATAGATTCCGCATTCCATTAACTCCATACTAAATGGATCCTTCTTCCTTCCTCGTTTTGGATTGCATTTGTTGTGGATAGGTAGGCTTAAACTAACTAATAATCTAATCTTTGCATTTGTCTTTTTTTCCTTAATTATCATAATTAAATTTGACTAAATCTTCAATTCTTTTTAAATTTTTGGTTTTGAGTGCGTTATGATTACACGTATATGTAGCAACGATCCACATTTCATGGACAATCTACATTGTGAACCACAACTGATTTATCATTCTAAAAAATCCACAATTAATGACAACCAGTGGAGGTTAAGTGTTTCCATTCGATGGTCTTTGTTGTAATTTATAATTTTTAAACAAATTTTCCACAGAAAAAAAAACTAGTTATCACTGGAACTGACTTGAAAAAGTAATAATAGTTTAAAAATGGACCCAAATTGCGTGCATTCTCTGTATTTTCCTCTTTATTGTGCAGGTGGACAAAGTGGCATCCAATCAACCAATGCAGGTTGTCAGTCACTGCCTTAGATGTTTCACGTTCAATGAAGACGGGGCTTTGCACTTCACTCACTTCAATGATAGAACGCAAGTTTTCACTTGCTAAGTTGTTTGAGGGAAAAAATGAAGTTTCAAATAAACCATCTTGCAGCAGGAAGTTATTTCCATGCCTACGTGAAAATTACAGTGGCGTCTCTCATGCGTGCCCCTCTTGCCTCCGAATGATGGTCTTGGATCATCAGCTGGGAGAGACATTGGATTTCTCAGCAGATGTATGAAGATTAAGTTCTAGGTACAATTCAAAGTACAACGGCGCAATGATAGTTAATACAAATGGTTCTTTTGTTGGCTTGTATTTGTTATTAAGGGTTGAAGCAAGTAACTTGAATTTGCGTTGTCTGATATTAAATATATATATAAATTTTTTTCCATTCAGGTTTGCATCTGTTCAGGCTATTTCCATAACAGTAATTCCTGTGCTAATTGTGTGATTGTGAGTAGCTGGGTGTAACGTGGTTTCTATCAACTCATTACATTACTAGTTGAAAATATGTATGTTTCTTTCCTTTTTCATTTCCCTTCTTGGCCATTCCCATCCTTCCAAGCTCGCACTTTTGTATATTTGGGATTTCGTGATACTTATGATCCTGCTCACCATTTCACTGCATGCAATAATTCATGGACATCTCCATTTCCGTCATACCACATGTTTCTTTCTATCTTTTATCCCAGGGGGAAAATATGTTGTCCTGAAGTGAGAGTGCTTCGCGCAGGCGGCCTTTTGTAGGAATACTCTTTGTGCATAGATTTCACATTCCCTTAATTCCATACCAAATGGTGCCCTCATCATCCTTTTTCTTTTTGAAACACCTTAGCAGTGGTTGGGGCAGCGGAAACTAACTTTATTGCAAATCAAGTCTTTCACTTTCCAACTTTTATAGTGTCCATAAGTTGCATCTACATAACAAAAATGCTGCTTTGTTACGAGTTTGTCTATTTATCTTCTCCCAGGTTCCGGAGCAGAAGGAAGTGGACCCTCCAGTCATAGAGCTAAAAGAAGAGAAAGCGGCTGCAGTGATGTTCAAAGGAAATACGGAAGTCGAAGGAATTTTAGAATCCGTTGAAGTCGAAGATGCTGTTATTCACATCTCGGGTTGTATTGCTATGAAGACCGACGAATATCACGAAAGAGTTAAAAACACCTTGTTAAGAAATTGCAACAAATGTGGTTCAATTTTAACTCAAAGGGATTTAAACTTTCATCTGTTTGTTTCCTTGAAACAGTACGTTCAATCAGATGATCCATGCAAAGGACTGAAGTACTGCAGTAAGTCTTTTGTTGGTAATGTTATAGGTTTTGAAAGGGTGTTTCTTTACCTGTTTAGTAAAATCAGTCATTCGCCTGGCTTCTGTGAGACAGTTCGTGGAATTATCTATTCACACTGTCCCAAGCCAAACACTTGCTGCTCGCAGATAATGTTCTTCCTCATCAAGTTCTTTGTAAAGTGTAGAACTTTACAGTCTATTAGAGCCTACAATAGATCATTGAGGAAAACATCTGTGAAAGAGAAGTTAAACAAAATAATGCACAATTAAGTTTCTTCCATCGATGAAACCTGATCCCTAAATTGCCCCATTTTGGTAAGACCGATATGACCCAGACCCAATATATGTACATTTCATCATCATAGGAGTGCAACTTCTGTATCCAAGGGAGTTGGCGATCCCAGGGGTAATATGTGAGGTCCCGAGTAGAGAGTTAGGTACACTTTTTATATCGAAATGAATTTTCTTTTACCATAGGATGGACAATATTTTTTTTAAGTTCACTGCTGTCCTGTTTCTCATCTCCTTCTACTTTTTCATTAAGCTTTTATCTTGTTTCATGAACTCTTTTCCGAACGTGCAGTTTTAATGCACCTTGTGCACAGATTCCGCGTTTCCTCAACTCCATATTTAACAGCGCCTTCTTCCTTCTTCTACTTCGAACGTCTTTGTTGCGGTTAGGGAGCGGTAACCTAACATCTGATCTCGAATCAACGTTGCGCAAAATGTCGACATTCCTTTTTGAATATCGTAAATCACGCACTACGCGTCCCCTAGGGCTTCGCAAGTTTCAGAAACGTTTATCTTCACTTTCCAGCTTGCGTGTTAATGTTTCAACTTTAATTCTAGCAATTATTTTTTTCCTTTCACAATTTCTGATTTTAGCGACGACAGTACTCCAAAGGTGTGGTAGTAGCTGTAATGTGTTCCAAAATTGTAATGTCTTCTCATGCTAATTGTCTTTCGGTTATTACAGGATCCGCCAGAAGTCACTTACCCTTCTAATTTGATAATAAAAGCAATACTATGAACGCTAGGAAATTGAAACTGATTTATTGGAAAAAATAATTCATGGTTTCTCAACACTATTGTTATTAAGAGGAAGAGAAAGGGTATTGTTGGGTGAGTGCTTTCCAAATAACTTGGTTTTACGATTTCGTAACATTCCTTGGCCTCCTTGTTCTCCAGATTTGTCCCAATGCGACTTCTTCTCGTGTGGCTCCCGTAAGTCACGAGTTTATGTAGCCAATTTAACAAATTTACAAGAACTTAAAAACAAAATTGATCATGAAATGGCTCAATTCTCGCCAGATCCACTAAGGAGCGTTTTGGAAACGACAAAGAAAAGAGCCCTAATTTGTTTAAACAGCCGTGGCACTCATTCGAACGTATTTAAAACTTGGCGTTGATAAACCACAAAATGTTTTTCTTTCAAATAAAACAAGTTTTAACTCCCTAGCGTTTATAGTTTTCCTTTTATTAGCAAATTAAAAGGCTCGGTTACTTCTGGCCCACCCTGTAAATGTATGGTGATTATTGTTATTTTTCCAGTTGTAGTATTATTTGTTTGAGAGTTCTCTTCACGTTGTTCTTGATGTCATAGCGGAAAGGTATTTCTAAGAGATTTCAATTCTGCAGGATAGATTTCACAAAATCTGTATTTTACGTTTCAAGCGTCTTGTTACAGATGAAGTCTTATAATTTGTTATGTCCAACAGGAAAGGAAATGAGATTTGCAATTTCTAAGCGGTGACAGCAGGAAACATTAGTGTGGCCAACCTGTTTTCTGGTGGGGGACCTATTCATAAAGTACTGGAATTTGTTAAAGAAGTGAATGTTTTGGGGAAATATGATAAATCTGAGTGAACCCACCCAGTTCAAGAGTGGCGAGTTTGTGTTTTAAGGTTTGTATTACGGTTTGTCTAAGTCCTAGAGGCTTGTAGCAGTTGGTATATTCTGTGGCACAGCCAAAATAGCGTACTGCGCTCCTATACTCACGCTTAGTTGAGAAAGGGTTCCAACGCGTGTAAGACGCTCGGCCAAAGTGAGGGTGGAAGCTGGTACCCTAACTTTGGGGTCCTAGCTTCAATCCTTCCACATTTATTGTTCCCTTGCATTCATGTACCCTGGTTCTTCAGTTAAAAGTTACGAGTTTCAGCTATATGGGCCTCAATCTTTGTTCATATGGTGATTGAATCTTTATGATGACGGGGAAAAAGAAGCAAATGTTGTGATAAGTGTTAGAATGTCCATGACGGCTCCTTTTCAGGTCGCTCATGCTAAACGGTAGTTATCGACATTTATGTAATGCTATATCGCTGTGTAACGAATGGGGGTGAAGTTCTGGAGAATTGTTGTGGCCCGACGAGAGGAGGACATACTTTAGGTGTTATGCCAGCTATTGTTGAATCCGGACATGAGTTTTGTTTTTTTGGTGAAAAGTGTATCGTATTGAGTTGTATCGCATTTGACTGAGTACTATGGAATATGCGAGCAATAACGTGGTGATTGAAGTAATCTGTTTAGATAGCGGAGAAAGATGGAAGACACTCATGACCTCAGCGTACCACCTTACAACAACACAGTAACTTTGGTAGAAATGCAAAAGCGACAACTAAATAGTCTATGACCGAAGTGGTCGTTAACTGAGTTTATTATTATTATTATTATTATTCATTCATATTATAATTAACCGGAGCAAGTTGCATACTATAGGATGTGCGCCGTAAATGTCTATATATACATGTGTATTTAATAATTAAAGGACGAAGAGTTCAATATTTAATTGCTACAATAATGCATTCATCAAATAAATATGGATGTAAGGCTAATTTTGCCATGTAATAAAACTAGGCCAAATGCATGTTTTACTGTATTGAGGGATTTTCACTAGGGAAAGTGTAGCTGCTGGACTGACAACAGCAATACTGCCAATATTCCTGTAGTTGCTCAAAGCAGCTACACATATAGTTCAACGATGCTCGTTATTCAAATTTACAACTATTTAGACGTCGATCATGGATACAGAGCAATTCGAAAATTAAGTAATCTTGATAACACATTCCTTATAGCGCAATATGATGTAGCGGTTATTATTCAAAAATCGTCTGAACAAATCGGTAGGTAAGAGTAAGAGAGCACAGCAGATTGTGAAAAAGGTGCAGGAGAAAGATTTGCACTACGGGAGCCTATTCTTACAATTTGAATTTATACGAGGCCTATAATATACATAGTCAAAAAAAACATTAAAGATGATAGACATCGTAAAATAACTAATCCTCTTTTAATGTAAATCGTTCAACAAGGATTCTAAAGGAAATGACAACTTTCTTGAAGCGAAAAAGCATTGTTTGCCAGAGTAATTTCATCCTTTGGTTTATTTACGTTGACAAACGATGAACTCTGTGGTCCTTTCTGAAATATAAAGTAACATTTTGAGGACTTACATTTGATTTATCCTTTTAACACTCGAAAAGAAACATTTGAATTTGAAAATTACAATGAGTTTGCAAGTCGCAAACGGAGCTTTGCATTGATTAATATGAAGGTTTTGCTCAGTATGCACATAAATTTTAATTATTACGTGGCTATTAAGCATTGCATCCGAGGTTTTCAAAGTTTTTCAGTATCACAGTTTCCAGACGATTTAATTTTTTTCAATACGTATGTGCGGAAGCCCGGCAGTTCCGGCCATGGTGCAATCATTCGTACGGCAGCCAGTGCATCGCTGCCGCGAGTGTGGTGTGGGTCACGTGGTGTGGGTGTTGTGACGTCATCAGCTAAACGTTTCCTATTGGCTGGCTTGTTTAACGGTTTCGGGCAGCTGTCCCCTTTGAAGTGGACCTACCTGTCTCATGTATACCGTGCCTCCCACCTCCCCGGCAACCCCCTCAAACACACCCGCAGCAGCCGTTCTGCGCATGCGCAGCCTGTCAGACGCTTCAGACGCTTCGGAAAAAATCTCTTTCAAAGAATTCTGAGGCAGTTCGGTTCCGATCTGAGGCTTCGCTTCGGTTCTGATCTGAGGCAGTGGGCGTTGCCAGGTACAAATGTTCGTTTTCGATTTCTGTCAGACATTTCGTTTCTGATCTGACGCGTCGGTTCTGAGACAGTGTGCGGCATGGTTAAGGACGAACTTTTTGGTCCAGATACGTCAGAGGCCAACCGCGATGATCGTGTATTCTACGTCCCTGCTTGTCGGATTTCATCGGCGATACGTACATGATACTCGGCTGGCCATCCTTAAAATTGCCGTTAAAAAAAAACCTCTTGGCCGACCACAGCCGAGATTTATCGCCTCTGAACGACCCCCAAATTTGTATTTATATATAAACATAAATATGTATTTGAGGATCGTTCAGGGGCGATAATCTCGGTTGTGTACGGTCAAGAGATTTTTTAAACGTTCAATTCAATGATTGTCAGCAGCGAATCATACATATACGAGTATATACAGATATTAATATTCAGGAGGTCATCGGCTTACGAACGCTTTCTGTTCTTATGAACTTTCGTAAATCGGTTTCGTAAGCAAGTCGGAACTTAGGCTTATACATCACAGAAATATGCCCTTACACACATATTAATTATGCTAACTAATGAGAAAAACAAGTATATAAACCCGTTTGTTCGCCGCATTACCATGTATTCAGCCATGCAAGAAAAAAACTAGTTCTCCGCGCTCTTCGTTGCTACGAACGGATCGCCGTAAAGCGGAATATGTATTAATGGGCTTATGGACACTCCGTAACAGCCAGTCGCCGTGAGTCGAAATGTCTTAAACCGGGGACTCCCTGGACATTCGCTGAGCGGAGCCGAATTCTTAATGACAAATCTAGGTATAAATGAAATAATCGATTGAAATAAATTCTTTATTCGAATAATTTTAAAGCAAGAATTGGAATGAAAGCTAGTTTAAGGAAATGGAGAATCGATGCAACCGAAATGCGTCTGCAAACCTTGTCCACAGGCAAAATCACTAGGGTAGGAAGAAATTTATGAAATAAATCGTTTCATTTTACGATTTTCAATGTAAAGTTAAAATATGTGCATCGAATTGAACAACACCCTGTGTGTGTATATATGAATTTATATATGTATATATAGATATATATGTGTAAATATTGATGGATATTTGAATAAAAGGATTTGAAAGGGAACTCTGTGATATGGAATTATTTCTCATGCCTATTTTTACGTACTGAATATTTGTTTGTTACATGAAGTATTTTAGACTGATAGTGATTTCGTTGAACTCCAGTATTTTTCTTGTGTTCTATGCGATGGGAGGCTGTGATTTAATATTCACGTAAATTTTTATTCAGAGAATAAATAATTTTTGCATTAGAAATTACTGACTAAGCGGTATTCCTCATCCTTTCTATAACACCCCATTTTTATGTACAAAACAATCGCCCCCAGTTGCACACTCATCGATCTCATTGGATGTACAATATTGTACTGAGCTTATAAGGTCAATACATTCACAATGCATTAAGTGTGAATGTATTGTAAGATCCATAGCTTCCAGTGGGAAATTTTACACCCCATGAGGCGAGGCGCGTGCAACTGGGGGCGATTTTTTATTCCATGAACAACGGACGGCCAGCCGCGATTCGAATATGGTTCTGAGGAGGTATACGGCCGGTAGGAAAGGCGGGTTACTTACGGGTGATTCGCGGGTGGTTTTGTATCCGATAACGGGGACAATTAACCTCTAAGCCGCGCGTATTTCAACCAAAAAACCACCTTATGGCCAACGCCGTTCCACCGGCAAAACGGCCATAATTTTCAATTGGGTAATAGACTGCTGACGACACAGAATTCACTCGCCTCTATCAGTATTTAATCCGTAGTCTATGGGTTATTACACTGAGCTGGTTGTGAAAATCTTAAATACCGCGAATTCACAATGTGAGATAAAGTTCAGTAACCAAAGTTACACATGAGCTAGTGACACCGGGAGACATTGGATCGTCATCACTAACGCATTGAATCGCGACTGAGCTGAAGAAGGCGTAGCGCACTTTCAGTACCTGTGCTCCTTGAATTGCAAGCCAACTCCTGATATAATAATGTACGCGGAAAAATAATACACGAACGTGCAGAAAATAACAAAAATAGTGAGTAGTGCTGGAGTGTCTCGGTGTACAGCACCAAATGGATGGATCGAATTGCGATCAATTTTCACTGGTATTTTTGACGTTCCTGGTAAATGGAGAAATCCCGTGCCATTTTCATTTCTGTGAGTGGGAAAATGCGTTCCCATATGAAATATTGTCTCGAAAAACAATCTCTAATGGACTCCCCATCGTCGAAGAGGGGTAAAAAATTCACAATAAGATAAAAACGCTTTATTTCCTTTATAAATGATGCAAAAAATTCATCTTTAATTCTAAAATATCTTAAAATAAGGGTTCACATGAGTATCGTAATACCCATTTCACGAATTGAAACAAATAATTGAGGGCAATGTATTCCATATGTTGCTTAATGTAGATTTGATTACATATGTAACTGCAATAATAAAAGAGAACCCAACTTCAGTAACGATGCATTGCTAAAAACACTCCTATTAGTGCACACTTACATTAAAATACGAGCTCAGGGACTTGCAATATAAGGAATTCGTTGAAGTAAAACGGGTAGATTGAAATAATCCTGATTCTAAGGCAGCGAGGTTGGCGTTCAAAATTACATTTTCATTCCTACGTATAAACTAGTATTATGGGACTCGAAAAAAACTCTTTTATCACGCAACGAATTTAGGATATTTACATGTTAATAATAATGGCACAAAACGGTCTACCTGAGTCAGAAACATGAAAACGATTGTTCTACAACGGCTACCAATACATGTACAACACATTTAGAGTAATACATGAAATTAAAAACCTAGATAGGGTTGTCATAATATACTCTAGAGCACAAGAAATGATATGATAATTCAGATTACACAAGACAACCCAAGTGAAATTCTGAGCCTTTTACAAAGCGTTTTCAGGCAGCTATAAGCCAAGAGATTAGTCGTTTTCAAGCAGTAAATTAGCCCTTTTCAGGTCGCTACGTCCGCTATTTTAAGCCCTGTTAAACGGCTATTTCTGGGCATCGCAACGGCTAATGCAACGGCCATATTGGGCTTCTCTACTACTTCAGCGAGGCCATTGATGACCTTTTAAGCTTTTCCATTGCTTGAATGAGTCTCGTACGGGCTTTTTTGGGCTTCATTCCTGCTTGATCAGGGCTAGTAACAGCCTTTTTGGGTTTCATGACTACTTGATCAAGGCTAATAAAGGTTTTTTTGGGCTTCATTACTGCTAGATCAAGGCTAATAAAAACGACCTTCTCTTGCTTCCGTACGACTTAAAGTGGGCGATAATTTTCGCCGCATTGAAAACATAATTGAGCATAAAGTTGCATGACAGGCGGCTAATGAAATGCATAAGCATACACACTATTGTATATAATATGCATTTTCATAGAACGTTACACAGACGTAAGTACATGAATTTTTCTGCGCCATTATTGAAATCTGTGCGTACAGTGAGTATTATCAGCTACTATAAAGAAGCATATCCCTTCCATTCGAAATTATCATTGCCTCGGATGGATAAAAAGCACAATAAAGCAAAAGGCAGCGATATCAAAGCATAATTATACCTATATAATCGACCATTGAAATTAATTACGTTCAAATACATCAACCTCATTACATATTTTATATTTAGTCATCCATTACAAACTGAAATCAACAAGTTTACACCGAAAAATAAAAACAGTTTTACAGAAAACTTATAGGGTATTTTCTTTTTGATACGAATCACCGCCTATTTACCAGAGTTCAGGTAAAAATTTACTAAAAAACATCACAGAAAAGTTCAATGCGAGAGGGTAATGGTATAAGTTCCTCATCAGTTGATAGTGGGTCTCTGATGACTTACAAGAATGTTCACAGCGAGCCACTTGTGATACATGGTGTATGATCTCTTGCCCCTTAATGCATACTTAACAAACGCACTGAGATAAGAATTAAGTCTGCCACTTATACTTTTCAGGAAATCATCCGTGTTTAACTTCTCGTAGAGTACTTTTGATATCCTTCTGAGCCTTTTCCTAAGTTTTCTCTGAGGAGCTGGTCTGCAGTTTTCAATGGCAATCATCGTTCCATAAGGAGAGGCGAAGAACCGTCGCTTACAAGTTATCAATGGAGGACCAGTGTCTTCCAACAAGGAACTGCTTCTTTCGCCACACGAATTCTGCAATAAGTTCATGAAAATTATACCGTGCATTACATTTACTCCCCAACTTGGAGAAAGCATTAATTGCGAACATGAACCAAACTTAAACTAATTAAAAGTACAGGTTTTGAACACAACACATTCAATTAAAAAATATGCCACATTTAATCTCCACGGATTGAAGTAACAGTTCTTGTCAGTATTCTTCTTCCAATGTTACTAATTAATAAACTATGAATGACTTCAAACATTCCTAACGGTATTAAGCGAGTACAAATGAGCGATAGGATAGCCCTATTCAGTACCCAAAAAAGTCAGCGAGTACCGCGAGCCCACCCTTCTAATGAATCAAGTGTAATTATATGCTTTGTGCAAGGAAGCAAAACCTAAATGTATGCATTAATTTAATTCCAAGTACACTGAAGGAATAAAGTATAGTTCTGGAATATACATACTACGAGAATCAGGAGTTAATTGTATTATACCCAAAGAGAATGATATAATTTCCAGATAGATGCATAAAATCGAGGAGTGGAATGATCAGAGAGGTAAGAGTGCAAGTGAATATGGTATTGACACTGATGGAAATGAGTGAAGGTAGTTCTCCCTATAATTCTACAAATGCTGCTGCGCCTTAGAATAATATGTACGTGATGACTTTTCAGCACTCTTTCGAGCTTATGCTGCTAGCTCTCATCCAACGCTGTCCAATTCTGGCTTGTAACTTGGCAAATCCATTCCGCTACAATTTAAAGACACTTCAATGATTTACAAACTCAGTGGTTATTTCAACACAACTAACCTGTGTTGTTCCCCCCACGAAGATGAACAGCATTGTTTGCTGGAAGCACTAATGGCAGGCCTTGAAGTGCCAGGAGTGGCAGGTCTTGCAGCACCATGAGCAGGAGATCCAGTACCAGCAGCTGATGGAGAAATAAGGGAATAAATTAGGAACAGTGATATGGCATCTTGAATGAAATTGATGCACACTACACAATGAGTAGTAACTTTCAACAAATTTAATTCTTCTATAAACTCTACTTCATAACAATAAATTCTCATTCATTAGTAGGAAAGGTGGTTTACGTCTCCACCCCCATAACATAATTTCACAGAGCAAGTAGAAGGAAGCATCTAGTATGCAAGAAAAATATTATAACAAAAAAGAAAGCCTACCTCACCATCAGCTCCGGCCCTCACATTTTCTCTCATGGAATACTACTTCCAATGGATACAAAAGCTTTATTCCAATTATTGGCATACCATCAAATGCAGGTGATCCTTCACAATGTGAAATAGGAAAGGCCCATTGGTTAATAAAAGTGCTGCTGCACTGTATGGGTACGTAAGTAATTAGACACTGGGGTACATAGGAGGTTCATTAAAAACTGGGAAAGCCCATCTAATAAAATGAATACAAAACCTATTTTTGTCGACCAAGACTAGCATATCTACACCAACACTGCTCTAGGTATATCTCATTTATGAATCCCCTCAGTCAACTCAGGATTGCAATTCAGGTCACATCAAGTAACTTTTGGTAATAGGAACATTTTTTAATATTTCACCTATTTTTCTGAATTCATGACTTAATGTATAATGGAAAAAGGTTACTAGTAACATATTGAAGCTTGTATCATGTATGAAATAATTTCTAATTCAATGTTGAAGTTTGTTTTCCTACAAAAACTTTGCTATGTTTCTTTGAGTGTAATTATGAATTGTGAAGCATTCATTTCCTGGATCAATGCTATACACTTTAAACTATGTATGAAAACCATTCTCATAAGTATTTGGAAATACATTTCCCTTTCTTTGAGTACACTAAGGCTTCATAAGTTACAGTCATTCACTATCTAAATAAGTGTAAATTGAGCTTATGGGCTTCAATTTTCACGTGGAATGAATTTTCTTCAGGTGACGTTGACTTTTCCAAAATTCCAATACATAATATTCAGTTCAAACATTCTTTTCCTTCATTTCAGTTTTACTCAAATGAACTGGACCTTCATCATTAAAATTCTAAACCTACTTCTGTTAGGAGTGGCAGGCATTGCAGCATCAGGTGTAGCAAGAGGTGTGGTAGGCCATGTGGCAGGAGAGTCAGGTCTCATAGCACCAAAAACAGTACCAGCAACTGATGGAGAAATAAGGGAATAAATTAGGAACAGTGATATGGCATTTTGAATGAAATTGAAGCACCCTACACAATGAGTGGTACTTCCAACAACCTTAATTTTTTCTGAACTTCTATGTCATGGCATTTACTAATAATACTTTAGTAGAAAATAAATCAATTTAAGGTTCCACCACCATAACATGGTTTCACAGAGCAAGTAAAAGGGAATGTGTAATCTACTCATAGGGCTACGAACAATTCAGTATTAATCCCCAAGAACAAAAGTCATTAAGCACCTGTTTTCAACTCAAATTTACATTACTCATTTCATGAAGTGCTTCCAAATATCCCGAATTACCACAGCTTACTAGACTGGCCGTATTTTATTTAGTAGTATAAAATGTCTGACAATGGAGATGTGTAACTTGAACATGATGGCCGACTGTCTCGGCCCTTTGTAATAGCCTGAAATTCCCAAAAACACGATAGTCATGCAAAAATTAAACGCCTGTGTGTTAAGCCTGTGACACACCTTGCAACTTCGCGTGCTTCATGCCGCACCGACGAGTCGCCCAGAGCTCTCCGACCGCTCGGCAACATGATGCCGCATCAGGAACAGAAAGTCCAGCAAGCCCGATTGCTGTTGCAGGCCGACAGCGCACGGCCTGTGGCACAGAGGGGCGATATTGGCCATTTTAAGGCCAAATATCACAAATTTTGCCTTTTTGCAAGCGTTTGGCTTCGAGATTTTAAGTTTGGCCTTTTTCTTAAATTTGGCATTTTCTGATTTTTTTTAGTCATTTTCCGTGTTTGTGGCACACATGGCGTAAAACCGAAACGTTACAGTCGAACGCAGAGTTGAATATTATTAAATTCCTTGCGAATATCATATCAAGTAATCAAAGGAGAGTTTGCAGATTTGCATAGGTTGCATTTAGCTCAGGATTGTATCAACATCAGCGAACCGCAGTACCGAAAAATTACTATCATAAACTCGAAGCAGGAGGGCATTTTGACGGTGGTATGATTCCAAAAGACACTATGCAGTTTTGGTCCAACATTTGCAGTCCAACATTAGATTACGAACTAGAAAGCTATATGAGAAAGTGCAAATCCGAGTACATCTCAGCAATAGTTCTCTGTGTTGCAAAGTCTTCAAAGTGGCCTCAAGAATGCAAGCTAATTTCAAATCGGGCATCTTATATCAAACGAAAATCAAGGACCTTGCTCTCTAGCGCTGCTTCTACCTCTCTAACTTCTGCTGAGGATGAAGAGTCAAAAGAATTTGTTATTCCTTGAAAAATAGAAAGGTTAGGTCTATTTTTTCTTTCTATTTCAAAATTTAAATGGCAAGTAGAATTATCATACTTTAAGGGTATCTACCTGCTATATTAGTTTACCTCTAAATAAATTTGGCTTTTCTCGTGGTAAAATTTGGCCTAAAATTTATGTAGCTATCTGGTAACCCTGCTGTGGCACGGCAGAGTCAGAGTGAGACAAGCAGGCATTGAGCATGGGATCATCTCGCTGACGCGCTCCGCGATGAGCCGAGCGCAGCTTCTTCGCACAGCACAACATCGTCTGACATCCTCCTCCTTTCAAAGCTTGTGGGCAACTGACTGCCGCGACACCGCGCCACAGAACACTTACATAAGAAGAACTCCAAAACTACGGTGGACCCCAAGCCCGCTCTAGACAAACGTACGCACGCACGCACGCCAACCAATCAGCTGCCAGCTGTCACGACTGACCACTGACGTCATCACGGCCAAAGCGTTCAATTGGCTGCGTTCCCAGGCTTTACTGTGATACTCGTTTGGATTGTTAGTCGAATTTTCATGCTTAAGCTATAAACGTTTCTGGGCGGAGTGAGGATAGTGAAAGTCAAAATAGAGAATTGCGGTTACACTGACAACACTTTTTTTTATTATTTCATTCACTATGCAAACACGTGAATGCGCATTCATGCACATATTTTCAATTCATATGTAAAGACTAAGGCGCATTTAGACTAGACTAAGGTGCTGAATGTGATAAAACCTTGGTGCCGTATATTAAAAGTTTTCGGAAAGGGTTCATAGTCTTTTTAAACCATTCAATATCAGATTCTCATACTAGTCGAAACAATACGATAATGAAGAAATTAAGTTATTTGAGCGATAAAAAACCTGCTAATAATATGTAACGATGTTATTTATATTTATTATACGTAAAGATAACCCAAATAGTTACATAGGAGAAATGGGAAGAATTTTACGTTAAAGTAATGTTTTTATGTTACGTTCATTGATGAATGATTCGTGCCTACGTTGCTTGATTGATCATAGATTAGTTTTAGCCTCCCTTTGCCACATACCAGAACAAACAGGTTCAAAATGAGGAAGGATGAAGGCACCATATAGTATGGAGTTGAGGGAACGCTGAATCTATGTACAAGGTGAGTTCCGTCACAGGATCCCGTGGGCATGGAAAGTCAGTTAGGAAGGAAGCTGATGAAACAAGACAAAGTTGATGAAGAAAGTTATGGGAATTGAGAAACAGGACAGTAGTGGACCGAAAAAAATGGTCCTAGACAAAACTACGAGCATTTTAGTTCAACAGAAAGAAGGCTTACCTAACTATCAGCACAGTACCTCACATTTTTCCCTTGGGAGCGCTAATTCCCATAGATATAACAGCTGTATCCACCTGAGGGGCGCGAACGTTGCTTCGTAACAATAATGGAGAATATAGAGGAAGGAGAGTCCACAAGACCGCCACGCACACGCTTTGGATTAGGGTTTACAAGCATCCAGTTTTTGGACGAGGCTCAACACACTGTATTAACTAGTATCAGAAGTGAACTACAGTACTAAGGTGGCCAGGTGAGCTAGTAACTGAAGCTTAAGCAGAGCCGTCGGCATGACTTTTCATTACATTTTCCAGTTCCAGCACACGCTAAATAATAGCTAATAGCAGGGTAAAAATGCCTATGTATACAAAGCAATAAACGACGCATGCAGATTTAGTGCAAATAAATAAAACTCTCAGTATGTGCACAAGCGTGTGCTAAGAAACAAAAATATAGATACGACACATTAAATTCAATCTCTGTGTCTGTTGAAAGCTTGCACTGTCACGG
>JACJUY010005753.1:36319-54341 GCA_014220935.1 Platorchestia sp. MABIK
GTAGGTGAGAGACTGGTCACACGATTCTACATATTCTTTAAAGGTAGTGAACATATGCAAGTTCAGATCTTGCTTTGTTAGGATTTGAGAACAAGCGTCACAAGAGGATACAGAGGAACCTTTCAACTTGATTTGGAACTGATTGACCTTATGAGCTATGTAACCGCTGAAGTAAGTGACAGCTCCATCCACCTCCATGGACTGGAACATTCCTCCAGCAATCGTAGGCTCCGAAAAAGTTGTGGCTGCCTCAATGTTTTCAAAGGAAATAAAAACGTCCTCTGGCTCCGCCTCTGGAATCTAAAAAAGATGAGAATATAACCCTGTTTGATAAGAGTTTCATAAACTCTAAAGTTTCACATATATTTACTTCCAATATAGAAGTGCGCGGCTTTGAAATATCTACGAAGGTTATGAACAGCAATCTTTCTCGCTGGACATATGTAGGTTACCAATAAATACGCTGTTTGCATACCTCTTCCTCAATGTTCCACGTATCCACGTCTGAGTGGCAGCCCTTGAAGCACCAGTAGTGGCAGCTCTCGAGTTGCCAGGAGTGGCAGGTCTCGTAGCACCAAGAGCAAGAGGTACAGTACCAGCAGCTGATGGAGAAATAAGGGAATAAATTGGGAACAGTGATATGACATCTCAAATGAAATTGAAGCACAAATTTATTCTTCCAGAACCTCTACTTCATGTCATTTAATTCTTACTCATTAGTAGAGAAGGCGGTTAAGGTTCCACTCTATAACATAATTTCGCAGAGCAAGTGGAAGGAAGCATCTAGTATACAAGGAAAACAAAGTACAAACAAAAAAGAAAGCCTACCTCACCATCAGCTCAGGCCCTCACATTCTCTCTCATGAATACTACTTCCAATGAATACAAAAGTTTTATCCCACTTATTGGGAAATCATCAAATGTAAGTGATCCTTCATAATGTAAAATAGGCAAGGCCTAGTGGTAAATTAAAGTTCTGCTGCACTGTAAGGGTACATAAGGAATTAAACACTGAGGTACAGAGGAGGCTCATCAAAAACTGGAAGAGCTCATCTAATTAAAGGAATACAAAACCTATTTTTGCCAACCAAGACTAACATGCCAACACAAACACTGCACGAGGTATTTCTCATTCATTAAGATCCTGAGTTATCCGAGGATTGTAATTCAGATCATATCAATTAACTTTGGTGTTGGTAACAACATTTTTAAACACTTCAGTTATTTTTCTTAATTCAACACTGAATGTACATGGAAAAAGATTGCCAGTAACTTTTGACCCCTGTATTATGAATGAAATAATTTCCAATTCAATGCTAAAGTTTTTTTCCCTACAAAAAAACTTTCTTTGCTATGTTTCATTGAGTGTAATCATGAATTGTGTAGCATCCATTTCCTGGATAAATGCTACACACTTTAAAACATGTGGGAATACCATTCTCAAAAGTATTTGGGAATGTACTACCCTTTCTTTGTGTAAGGCTTCATAAGTGGCAGCCATGCAATATCTAAATAATTGTAAATTGAGCTTATGGTCTGCAATTTTCATATAGGATGAATATTTCTTCAAGTGGCCTTGACTTTTTTCTAAAATTTCAATACATTAAACTCAATGTTAACATTCTTTTCTTACATTTAAATATTCCTCAATTGGATTGGGGAATCATCATTTAAATTGTAAACCTACTTTTGTTAGGAGTGGCAGGCGTTGCAGCACCAGGCATTGTAGCAAGAGGTAGGGCAGGCCCTGCACCAGGAGTGCCAAGGCTTGTAGCACCAAGAGCAGGAGGTACAGTGCCAGCAGCTGATGGAGAAATAAGGGAATAAATTGGCAACAGTGATTTGGCATATTACATGAAATTGAAGCACAGTACACAATGAGTGATATTTCCAACAACCTTAATTTTTCCTGAACTTTTAGGTCATGGCATTGCCTAGTAATACTTTAGGAGAAAATAAGTCAGTTTAAAGCTCCACCACCATAACATAGTATCACAGAGAAAGTAAAAGAGAGTGAGTAGTATACTACTGTTCTCAACTCAAATGTACATTAGACTCATTTCATAAGGTGCTCCCAACTGTCCCGACATGGTGTCCCGAATTACCCGTGGTTACCAGACTGGCCGCATTTTGTTCAGTAGTGGAAAATGTCTGACAATGGAGATTTGTAATTTTGGGATATGCAACCCTCAGGTATGACTGGTCACTACAACCCACTCTACATGATTATCTCAATCTAGTCAGTGTCTCAAGCTCCAGGCATGTATTAGAAAATTTGTGATGGCATCTACAAGAATTAAATTACAATCCTGATCCAGTCCACCCAGACAAATCATACCACAATCATCTTGCGCACATCTGGCATAACACACATTCTCTTCATACCTCTCAAACACATTCAAGAAGGTCTTCCTCTCCTTCTCATACTTGCTACGTACAATCCAGGGACAGAGTTTTTAATGGAATTTTTAACTCCCCTATCACACAGCTGACCTAATCTACTATTGTTCTGATTCCACCTCTACATGTGTCTATTCCCACTAAATGTTTACAGCATACAGCTAACAAAAGTTGGCTTACAGAACAACCATGATAGAACGTTTCACACTCAGGCATATTCTTTCCCACATACAGGTTAATGTAGACTTTTGTGTCTTGCTAAGCCCCCACTTTTTCAATCCAAACTATCATGTACGCCTTCACCTTTTTCTGCTCCCTGTACTCTGCCATTCATCCTCTATAACTCAATGTCATTCAAATATTTTTTATATTGTACATTTTTTCTTGTTTACAGTTCACCTTCTCATTTGATCTTTTTTACATCACTTGTAAACCACCTGGCATTCACTGTACTTCTTCTGCATCTTCTGTTTTCAATATTTTGCCTTGCTACATCATATTATGGTACTAAGGGGAACATACATGGTTCACATTTGTAAATTTGAATTCTGAACACATTTTCATGCTGCAAAAGTTCAGAATTTTTGCAACAAGAAAAATTCAAACCAATAAATGTAGAATTTTTTGCACTTTTTCAAGCAACAAAAGCTCCATTACTTTCCAAGGCAGAAAAAAAATTCTAAAATCATATATATAATAAACAGTAACAGAGTTTTGAACACTGGATTGGAAAAAAGTTATATAATTTTCAACATTTTTGGACGAACACACATTTTTGGCAAAACTCGAGTTTAGAGTAGAACTGGAAAGTGTTTAGAAGAAAATTAGTCTATTTTGACGTCATTAACATTATATAAGCATCAAAATTATGATAATCAATAAGTATGTTGTTCTGAAAAAATACCAAAGTATATCACTCCATTAACCATCTTCTAGGCCTTGTATCTTATGAACTATTGCACAGATCCTTATGTAATTTCAACTTTTTATTATATAAATTCCCCAATCTCAATGTAAACATTCATGATCTCAATAAGCTTTATTCGCGTGAACTGGATTTTTTTGAACTCAGTTTAGTCAAAATTTAATTTGAAATTGGAGTTGATAATAATTTAGATTCCATGTAGCCTACCCTAAACAAAATTTTACAGAAAGACCCATTGATCATGTTTCATTGTTTTTATACCTTGAATTAACTAAGAGGAACCCTATGTAAACTATGTGAACTCTGTAAGGTCTCCTTTGGTGGCCAACTCTGCATGGCCACCTTTGTGAAACACTTTGTTTGATCACTGTTCATGGCATTATAAAAGTCACCTTTGAAAATGATCAGATGTAGGATGGAAAGCTGACTAATTCAAAATCTATCCATTTATTTAAAGACGTTAACCACTATGGGTTAAACTAAAGTTTGACATTCAATTGAAACTTAAAGTTGATAGAGGTGAGCAATTTCAAATAGCAAACATTAACTGCATTGTGTCTTTATTTAGCTTTGATTAAGTTTGTATAAAAATTGAGTTTGTGATTCCTGGTCAGTTAGCAGCATTATGAAAATTCCCTCCACGTACCAACGGTGGCTCACGTGGAGGCTAACGTGTTAATGCTGTGTAAACGCAGAGGAGGTATGTTACTATTTCCCTACTAAAGTGCAGTATTTGTCAATTGAATCGTTAATTTCAGATTAGCATTTGTAGCTAAATATTGCATGAAAATCAGACAATTTTTTATCTTTAAGCAAATTGAATTTTTTGAAGGTCTAGTGCATTCTTTATTTTAATTATAGCTACAAACATTATTTTTACTATATTTGTGCTAAAAAAAATTGAAGCACATATAACTTTTACTCCTGACAAACACAGTACTATAATGGGTGAATAAAACAGCCATTCATTTTTCTAAAAAAGGGTATTACGAAACTCATCAATTAGTATAACTTCGATTTACTGCGTTAACTTGGAATAAAAGATGCAACTAAAAGTTTTACGTTACCTTTTGTCTTGCAGAGCTCTTTTCGGAACGGCAGAAGATTTCAATAACTTTTTCACATATCTGAATGAAGACAACATGAAGTCATAGTCTAAACAGCAAAAATTTTAGTCACACTCATAATCTCGCTGCAGTCTTCCGTCTTCAACGTTGCATTGCACACATGCTGCAATCCACTTGTAATTTCCCTTTGGAAAGTAGAAAAAAATCAGGACATTGACAGTTATCATAACCACCATTTGCTCTCAAACACTTTTTTAAGCGTACTGAATGAGCCATTTCTGCTTCAATCTTCGTTACACCTGCGTCTACGCCATTCAATTTTCACAAGTACCAACCTTCGAAAATGTCATAACAAGACTCAATCAGAGCTGCCAACAAAATCATCAGTAGCTATTTTACAATTCCAAGGGCTTCAAATATGAATCATAAGAACAGTAAAATAACTTTCAAAAACGAATTTTTATGTATTATTGAACTTGATTTCGGACATTACTCGCAAACGACATTAATAAGTACGGTTTTGAACAAATTTCCACAACGCTGTCATGGTAAATACACTTCAAAAATATGATTATTACATGTCAACATACTTCAAAACTTTCTAATTGAAATTGGTTTACTTGATTTTAAGTCAAATTCTAATTGTGCGGAAAAACAGACAGGTCAAAAGGAGCATTGTGAACTTTTATCTCAAAAACTTGACTTTTTTTAATACGTAAAAAATCCAACCAAGGTTGGATTTTTTTTTTGTTTCCTAATTTAAAAACGTAGCACATGAATGAACTCTGTGACATTCTTGTTCTTGATTCAGGCAGATTTTCATCATTTGGATTCCTCATTTTAATTTTCTCTGATTTCTTAACTTGGAAACAGATTATTTAGTTCAAAATATAACAATCGTATGTGAACGTTTGCAAATAACTACCCGTCCACTTTTGGATTCCAACGGCATATGCACACATATACTTTTATTTGATGAATATATTTATATATATCTATGCAGATATTTTATATCGATCGGCAAATATAAATCAAAAAATGTTCAATAGCTTGAGATAAATCCAAATTTTCCCAGATAATTGAATCGGCCCGTGTAATCACTAGACGACCTATCACCTCACAAATGTTCAGATAATGAGGTAAATTCCTATGCATCGAGTGTTACGTGCAGAACGTGCAGAACTGCAGAACTTGTATAGAACGATTCAATACTTCACGCGATTTGAAAATTAAAAACTTGTAATGCAGTGTCACTCAACTCTTATGCCTCAAGGTTAAAATTCGAATTTTGAAGTGTATAGCACTCCAACTTTTGAACAGGCGAAAGAAAAGTAAAGTCGCAATTTGAGCAATTTCAATTACAAAATGTTTTACGTTACAATAATCATACTGTATCTCCTAATTCATTTGGGTCAAAAAGGACAGCAGTACTCTCATAGACAAGAGAAAACTGTTAACACGTTGCAAAACTTGTAAATAGTTTGGAAACGTCTACAAAAGTAATATAAAAGTATGTACAATATTGTGAAATGAATGTAAAAATTTAACCCGCTCGGTCGCACTTGCAGTTTGAAATTTTTTGCATTTTCATGCAAAATTTTGTAAGAAATTTATACATTGAGCGGCGATATAAATCGATAAGTAGAATGACCGCCTCTTCGGCGATGAAATCGCTTGGGTGGCGAAAAACATGCATGCTCCGGCGAAAAAGTTAGACTGGGAAGGCCCACTGTACCAACAGTGGGTTCTAACAGCCGTTCCAGTTCTAAAAATAGCACAGACATTCTTGAGATATTTTTTACTTATAAAAATGCAGGGTGTTAGTGGCCGTGTTACTTTTCACCCGTCGAAAATCGCGGATTGGTCAATGTCGATCACTAACTTGTTCCTGCTAGTCTAATGAGAAAGAACAAAATCATTTTATTTTAAAGGCTGCCGATGACTGCGTGAGTTCAAATTGAATGTGGAATAAATTGTTATATAATATTAAATTATTTTTTACTTAAGTAATACGATATGCACAACAGTTCCAATTACAATATCTTTTTACAATAAATTACGCGTCTAAATAGAGCTCGTCGAAAACAGCCAGGAAACGACCTGAAACGACCCGAATGAGCCCGAAAACAGCCATCGACTAAACCTATAAAATTCCAGTTGGATGAAGAGCCCTTTTCAAGCCGTAATAGGCCAAGTATAGGTAGGAGTCGGTTTGAAGTTGTGACTTATGGCACTTATGGGATTTTTTGACCTTTCACGACTACTTTCCTACCAGAAAAGAGCGATAATTTTCAGTTGGGTATCACGAACATGTTAGGACGTGAATAAGAGAAAAACATGAATGTCCTATAAGGGTTTCAAATTATAAAAAGTCACATTATCTCTGAAATATAGTGCAAATGCCTGTAATTGATGAACATACTCGTACATAGGTATCATGACGATCCAGTTTGATGTTTGCACAAAAACGAAGAGGAAAAACATAGAAATGTATCCTATAGCTGGTTTATTCATGAAAACAATAAATATAATTAACTTTGTGGGGTGAAAACACTGTTGGCAGTTTACATGTACATGAATAGAATCATAATTTTTCATAGAATCAAATGTGTTTGGAATTCAATTTTACAAATCTGTGTGCATTTTCGTTCCCCTAGGTACAATAGAATGTTGCACTCTGAGATTAGAAAAAGGATTCTAGGGTATTTCTGGGGATTACATTTTTTTGAACATCCGTAACAATAAATTTTTTCTTAGTCTGAAGTTCAAAAAAATCCTTGGTTACGGTGTTTCTACAGTCCTTTCGCGTCCTATGAGACCTAAATCAGGCTTCTACGTTGAAAATTGTAGAGTGAGACAAGTTTTGCGCAAGGATATAGATTTTTCCCATAACCGCGAATTTCTTTTTCCCGAAAATCGAAACTTTTTATGGAAGCAAATGTGTTCGGAATTCAATTTTACATATCTGCATGCATTTTCGTTCCCCTAGGTGCAATAGAAATTTGTACAGTGAAATTTGGAAAATGAGGTAAAGTGCACGGTAGTAGATCCCCTAAATCGGTTGGTCTACCCAAGAAAAAAGTCCGCAATTTACGAATGAATTTCTCTGAAATTTTCACAGTAGGTGTGAAATGCTGATTGAAGTGTTTTTTTTGTCTCTGCACTGAATTTTTTTTTAATACAAATATATTACGTCTTTTAAAATTCTATCTACATCTACAATTTTGAAATTACAGAACTGAAAATTCGTTTCTATATAGCTCATATATCTACATAACCATAAGGAATGGGGAATTTTGATAACTTTATTTTTGAAATTTTAGGAATTTGTCTAAAAAATGTGACTTCATTTTTTTTTTATGTCGTGTAGTTTTTAAAAAAACTAATGTTTCAAAAATTCGCATTCCTTATGAATAAAGCTTGCTGAACTCTATTGAATGGTATATGTCACATTCTTGTACCCCTAAAATTGTGGAAGAAGATACATTTGAAGAAACCAATTAACAAGTTTCCAGAAAATGTATTTTTCTTAAAAAATGTTTTTGTTTTTCTTCCTAACTTTTGAAATAAGTATTTTCTATAATGAACTCTTGATATTTTGTTGTGCTTTTTAAGCACTTTTGATTGATGTATTTGCCATTGCTGTAGCTTTGGAACTCTGGGAGAAAATCTACATCAAAAGACAATAAGTGCAAGTGTTCAAAACATCCATTTCTCTGAACTTTTTTCCTTTTGTCGACCAAAATACATTTTTCTTAAAATCAACTCCTTTGCCTTGTAGCTCTTTTTTTAAGCCCTTTTGATTGTTGTGCTCGCCATAGCCGTTGCTATGATACTACCCTTGTCGTCGAGCTATTAATGAAAGCGTGTGTACACAGAACAGCTGGATTCTTGAATCGTAAAAAATTATTACTCAGCGTTAGAATGTTTCGTTCGAATATGAAAACACTTTGAGTAGCTCATGAACGAACTCTATTGCCATTACCGCAAAGAAACAAGCCAAATTAACCCCCAATAATAAAGGGTGGGAGGGGTCGCCCTGCGTCAAGGTCACGCCATCCCCCTCGCTCTCCCCCCTCTGGGGGGCGTACCGATCGGAGTAGACGCGAACGAATGGTACCAATGGAAGTGCAATAAAATCCTCTATAAGATGTATTTACAAACAGAAAATCGACAATTTTTCCGACTTCCACCTAGACCGTCCCCTTAAGCTTGTGGTGTCTTAATGTAACTCACAGTAACTGTGTGGTAGAACATTGTAGCCCGCTTTGACTTTTCATGTGTTCTTAATCAGCGATATTGTGTCTTGTGCGATATTTTGAATGTCTGATAGTGGTAAACAGCCGGTTCCAGAAACATTTCATGATGTTGCTGGGAATTGTTTGACCATCTATTTATACAGCAAGCAGTGCCAGCGTTAGCTCCTGGTGCTCCTCTCAGCAAGCATGCTGCACTGGGGTGCTAGAAATTCAGTACTTAATTTCTAAGCTGTGTAAATTGCCGCAGTCAGCAGTTTTGGAAGCCTGTAATTAAAATGAGACTGTCACCATCACTGTGCTTGTGAGTGATCATGCGTTTGCCCAGTTGATTCCTTGTAAGATGTAAATAACAAAGCTAGCACTAATAACTTTGAACTGACTGGTTGGTGTTGCATTGGAGTGCAAGAAATTCATTATCGATTTCTAGGCTATATAAGTTGTAACAGTCGGCAGTTTGAAAGCCTGGGATTAAAATGAGACTGTCACCAACATTCTGCCGGCTGGAGTGAACATGAGTTTGCTCACTTGATTCCTTATAAGATGGGAATAAGAAAGCTAGCACTAATAACTCTGCACTTATTGATTAGTGCACAACTCAATTGAGATTCATCTTATTCTGTTAATTCGTTTAATGTCTAATACAGTGTTGGCTTCTTATCCATGAGCTGGGGTGGGTAAGTTGTGCGAGTCAGTAGGTGTAGAAGCCTAGAGCTGAAGTGAGTTTTAATTAAATTAGGCATTGCACGTCAAGTGTGTCAGTCTTTTTAAATCTAGACCTGAATATCTTTATTTACATTATCTCCAAAATATGATGCAAATGTCTGCAATTGATAAACACACATAGGTACCATGATGGCCCAGTTTGAAGCTTGCACAAAAACGGAGAGGAAAGACATAAAATTTATCCTATAACTGGTTAATTGAGGTTGAATAGCACTAGACAATTAACGAAAACAATAAAGATAGTGACCTTTCTGGGTTGAAAATACTGATGACAGTCTACATGTACATAACATATAAGCTTTGAATTTCTTGACATCAGGGGATAATTTGATTATTACATGTTTCGGCAGATACTCAAAAATGTCATTTCGAGTGAGCATGAAAAATTAAAAACTTGAACTGACTGCCGATAAAAGCACGCTTTAGCCCACACAGCAAATTTATAAGATAAATTCAATCGGTAAATGTATGAATGTACGTATAGTTAGCGACGAAATTTTCGTACACCCGTCTTTCAAAACTTTATAGAATTACTCAAAAGCTATTGTTACCACAGGCATAAGATTTTCTCATGGTGTGAAGCACATATTAGTGACAATAATACAAAGTTCCAAGAATAAAATATAATTTTTGAAAGATTTAACAAGCTGAACTACAGAAACACGATAAAACGAACTTACTCACACATTGAGTAGTTTTAAACTTAATTGAGGTGAATCTACAATTTGAGTACATATTTAATAATCAATTGCGTGACCTTTCATCTTCACAACACTTAAAAGGCTTTTATTATAGTTTTTGACAATCTTTTCCGTAGTTTCAGATAATATATTATTCCATTGTTCAATGGCGATGCGCTTCAATTCTTGAAGATTCTTTGGAGCTCTCTTGTTGATGTTGACTTTTAATTCCTGCCCCAAATTTTCAATGGGATTGAGATCATGACTTGAAGGGTGGAAAGCTTTAGTGGACTACTCGACACGTTTTCGAAAATCAGGGGTCTGGACCGCAATAGTAGCTTACTGGACTCAAGATTCCTCTTCCTGGTATTCTCGTGTGGCTCATGCGTCGAGTGGAAGGCGACTACATACAGTAGTCGGGTTCTCTCCTCCTTCGAACGTCAGCGTTGTGTAACGACACATTTATTTCTTCGTGCTAGATAATATAATTTTATTTCGTTTCGCTGGGTAATATATTGTTGGGCTACATGACGTGAACAGAGCAATGCGAAGGGATATTGGAATGTTTGGCAGATAACGAAACATTTATTCCGTCTTGCTAGGTAATATAATTTTATTTCGTTTCGCTGGGGAATATATTGTTGGGCTACATGACGTGAACAGAGCAACGCGAAGGGATATTGGAATGTTTGGTAGATCAAGTATCATGACCGTTGAACAGCTTGAAGGGGAAAAGTTGTCACAGGGCAGCCTTCGTTTTCATGTTTCGTAATCTCAAGAGGCTTGCTATTCATCAATGTAACCAGCCTGCTGGCCCAAGCATCCCTCCGGCCCACCACACACAAATATACAGGCTGGCAACACAACACAAGCACACACACACATCAGCACAAAACTCGAACACAAACACAAGGTCCGAGGCGGCACACACACGCGTCGAAGTAACCTCAAAGCGTGAGAAAGTGTTCGACAATCTACAGAGGACAAAGGGGGCGTAACCAAAGGGGACAAAGGGGGCAAAGTGAGGGCTCCGTCTCAGCCATTCATGGACCTGGAACAGCGTGGGTGTCGACGCGGCGCACGATACGCACCAATGAAGATTCAAGACGTCAGGACAAGCGAGAATTCCTCCAATCAGGTTTAAAATGCTATTGTAACAAGGAACATTCGAGAATTTTCGAGAAGGAACGAAGTGGAACGCATGAAGCAGGAAACAAGAAGAAACGAGGTCTTTGAAAGAAAACTGGTGCGAGAGAAGTGTCGGAGCGGGGAGGGCCGGTGCTCCTGCCGACCTTCCCCGACAAAGTGTGGATTGAATAAAAGCCTCAGAACTGATCAATCTGTGGAAACAAACACCGAGGAGGCCAAAAAAGGCAAGCTTCCAAGAAAGCGAGCAACGTTAATCAACCATGTCATGTTTCTGCAACAGCGAAAGCAGTACCGCCAACGATCGACGACCATCGAGGCTAACCAGACGCCAGGCGACGAAGTGCACAAATTCCTTCTGTGCTAATCACACACCGACAGCCTCTGCAAGATTCTAAGATTTCCACAGGCATCATGGAGCGAACAAACAGTGCATTGGGCGCCTCGCAAAGAATTTTCAACACCAACGAGGGCAGTGCAACCAAAATCGGCAACCGTCGAAAATGGGCCGACGTGGCGCCGGACAGCCTAACAGCAACACCGGCCGACACCTGAGAAGCAAGGGGAAGGAGCTTGTATTAGCCTGGCGTGACTTCTTCAAGCACCAAGTGGAAGCGGAGTTCGACTAACGCCAACGACGCATCACAGAAAAGCTAGGGTGATTTTGTGGTATTGAGGATTCAATATAGTGATTACAAAAGTGCAAGTTACAAACAAGAAGCACATTGAAAAGTGTTGTGAAATAGCGCGCTATTCAGAGTGATTTGTTTTTTTAATTGTAATGTTGAGAGTCTCACGTTGTGCGTAGCGTAATGTGTACCACATATTGACACTTTGTGGTAAGCAAGGATGCTACTCTGTCATACGGTGTCCTCATTACTTCGTGATCCCATGTTATTTAGAATTTGCCTTAAATTTTGGGCAACCGTTAACCATTCGCTCACGCCTAGTAATTGATAATCTTGATTCTCGGTGAGCATGACACCCCTGGTCTTTGAATATCATGTCGCATTGAATTTTCATGTCAGGAATGTCATGTGTACTTTTCATTATGGCACTCATGCTCCTATTAATCATTTCGTTTAGATTTTTGTGTGCTTTTACTCGCGTGTTCCACGTTCAAAAATAAATATGTTTAAATCTTTCAAATTTGGTCGTTATTATCCATGCTGATAAAACTAAGGTACACTCGTGGTGCACTATGCTAATACTGCTGTTTCTAGTTTCCACCTTTGCTGTCCCCTCTCGTGCTGTGCTTTTTTCTCTTTTTTTCCTTTCCCGTCTTCGACTATCGAGGTTTAAATCCCTCTATCGTAACGAGAGGCCGACAGGCTACGCTCGTGTCGTGACAGCCGGCTCGGAGAAGTGGACTACTGTGGTTTGCCAAAGGAGCGTGAGACAGCTGCTGTAATTGGTTCACAGATTTGTGTACAGTTCTCTCGTTTGAATGATCACAATAGAAAATTGCTCACGATTTTTTCTTGTGGGTAACTATAACAAATTTTCAATTATTTATATCGGTGTTTAGATATTATTTTGATTACTAACAAATGAAATAACTGAACGAGCACTTTATTAGAAAACTTTGTAAACTGAATTGGAAGCCAAGATTCTATTATATGTGAGCCAATACCGATTGAGATAGATAGTACTGGAATGAGTTACCGGTGTATTTATCTCGGTGGACTTTCCAAGCTTTAAAACGGTAAAATGGATATCCCACCTTATATAAACGTCGCTTCAGCTAAATTTCAAGATCGATTTCACTTCTCAGAAACGGTTTTTCTTGAATCGTTTGGAAATATCTGTAAGGTGCGGTCTTCTTCACCTCAGCCCTGATCAAAAAGTTGCCGATTATAAATGTGGCTTCCCTGTTAACAAATATTATTAACGAGACCTAAATTTTTAGGACAGCTCAATTTTTCTAAATTGTTTACGCAACTAACGATCATGAATTGAAGAATAACTCATGAATCTTTTCAACACTGATAATTGTAGGACTTTAGGCAGCTCTTCCTCAATCTTTGATCTGTACACTCGTGAATCTCTGTACGCTTGTAAAAAAGTTGGCCAATTATCCGCTTTCCCACTTCTTCCTTCTGTTTCCCCTTTGAAAATAGTACTAGAAAATTGTTTCTATGTTCTGACCCTCTTTCATGTATTTTTTTCAGGAAGCGTGTATTGTGTGTATTCGTTTAGCTAAATTTTGAATGAAAGGATCACTCGGTTTCAATGTTGTAGAAAACCATCTTATGAACGAAATGTTTGTAATAAATCTTTTTAAGATTTTTCGTTTCCGTTGGTTCTTGTGTTAATACTTTACTTTATTTTATTGTTCAAAAATATGTCACCTAAAATGCATCTTCTACGTTAATTAACAATATTTACTTCAGTTTTTATTCCACTTCGCTTATGACTCAGTTGTAGACTTGAAAGAAAATTTAAAGCTGTGATTGATAATAGTCCTAAGTTTATACATTCATTTGGTTAGAAAATCTTAGAGTAATGAAAATACCACTCTCCCGCTAAACTCTGAGATATTGAATTGCGGTGGAGAATACTGATTAATGCATTCTTCGATTTAAAATGAGCGGAGTTTCACCACCACAATGGGAATCCTGTTTGGAACACGTCTCTTGTACTAGGTAATACTGGTATGTCACTCCTCTATTACAACTTTATTATTTTTTTTTAATAACCTAGAGGCCCCCTACAATTTACCCCATCTTGAGAGCGCTGAAAAAACGTTCATCTATTTTAACCCTAGGAAGAATTTTAAGCCACTACATGCGAGATATTTTTGAGGCGAAAAAAATTGTAACTGCTAAATTTGGATTTAAAAGCAACTATTAATGGCAAGTATAACTTATTCATGAGATCATGATCACTCAACTTCGTATCAATCTGTCAAAAATTCCTCGGGTGATTAGAAAGCCTTCGCCTATACCTCGATGCCGAGCAAATTGGTAAATTTTCACAATGGTTAATTTGGTTGAATGTGTGTACATACATATGTACGTTTAGTCATTAATTTTACCTCATATGAAGCCTGTCACAATGTTATGTATTTATATTTTTGACACAAATGAATACGTGCAATAAACTCACAAATGTTTAAGGCGGATTTTGTCCAAACGAACAAATTCAGCATCAAATTCATGCTACGCTCAATTAAATGCACCTCATGCTCACTTTTATCTTTAACTAGTACACCCCTGTTTTTTTAAAAGGGGTGGGGGAGGAGGTGATGTTACGCTGCTGGCGCTGGGAGAAGATCGAGGTGTAGGGTTTTTTTGGTGTACGCGATCCGTCATAAATAACTGGAATCGATAATCTCCTAAAAAATATATGTGGATCAAATGCAAATATATCCAACCCAACAGAACTCGCAATTAAAATACTCTTAATCTTTTGCGCTCGTGAAACTTCTATCAAAAATAGTCATTAAGCTTCCTTGACAGCGTGATAAAGTGGCAGACCAACTGAGCTTTAACATGGCTTTCCCACGATTTTCTATGCTATCTTATACATTTCCTATACATTCCTCAGTCTCAAAAGCTGGTATTCTATACAACCTAATCTAACCTACCAATACACGTGATGTTCATTCCGACTCTGAATCTGCTGGGTTAATGTACCGAAAATAATTCTGGAGTGGAAGCTTGTGTCACAGATACGCTCACCACACACTTCCGGCTGGCGGGCTTGATACACGGACGGACGCAGCTCCTTTTATAATAGTGATTCTATGTGTAATTCCAACGTCACTGTCATCCCAGCATAAATTAACGCTTACATGCGCACGTATCAGCTTCGGAGAAAACGTGGAAATGTTGCATAAAGTCACTGTCGGTTCAACAGAACTCAGATAACCCTCGAATCCACGTTGAATATTGGTGGGCGCGTAGCACGCGCTGAGTTGTCTTTTAGGCTTCCAGCAGCAATCGAATCTCAACTGTGATTTGTTGCAGAGAAAACCCCTGTGTTAAATTTGTTGACACACATGGAATAAATTTCAGTTAGCGTAACATATTGTACTTGGAGAAAAACGAATCGAAAGGTTTCACACTCAGCGATTGCATTTAATGATGTGAGACATCCACTATGGATGAACAAAGTATTGCATTTGTGATGAGTGGCGCTCACTGTTGCAAGGCGCGAGTGCCCAAGTACCTACTTCTCTTTGTTGAACTGCATTTTTTAATTTACGCCCAATCATCTTTTCCCGTTCACTTTTCTCTTTTTCTTTACTGCCAAATGTTTTCGTCTTCTACTTTTGTAGTGTTTGAACTTTCTTCCTGACTTGCTGTTCCAATGCCCTGGGTGTCCTGCGTTGAAGACGCTCGTGTTAAGGCCCTGATACACTGGCGTTCATGACTCGAGAAATTGCGGCAGTGGATCCGGCCGCCAGTTGAAGTGAGCATTGGCGACATGAGACACTCAGTCAGCACGCAAGATGAAGCACCGCGGACAGTGCTTCAACTCCTAGGGTAATTACCCTAGTCTAGGGTGATCAGACCCCTCCTAGGGTACAGTTTAGGGTAAACGGAAAAATTGCAAAATCTAGGGTAAATATATATTTCAGATCTGGTTAATAAAAATCATGAAAAAAATATAGAAGATTGTCAATAACTAGAGTTGAATAACCCAAATAAAAATTAATTGAGCAGAAGACATTTAATTCAAAGATAGAACGTATCAACATTTGTTTCGTGAATATAGCACAAGTAAACATGTTCCATACCGGTACTGAACAAGTTGAGGTTCTGTTCGCAATGTGCGGAGTGCAGTTTCTTTGTAAGCTTGTGTAAGACAATATTATTGCTGGAGCAGTGGGGTACACTCACACTTTACTTTGTTGAATTATCGTTTAGCGATCCAACGCAGGTAAATGACATGATAGCCAATGTTTTAAACAGCAAGCTAACCCGCGCTTATTTAGAGTTCTTAGATTTCAATTTGGTGGAAATTGAATGCATTTAATACCTTGTTTCGGTCTGACTCTCCGAATATCTCTAATCTGTGTGAGATCAGAAATTTATAACCTAATTAGGAGCTTTTGTTTAGATTTTAATGCTTGTGGCTTTGAAGAAGAATGCACAATTTCTTTGCTGAATCCATCTCATTCAACACTCACTAATGATTTTGTGCCAGTAGGTGATAGGGTAAGTCTCGAATGGCGTCGATCGAATTGTCGGTGATTCTCAGCTAATTTTCAATTTTCGCCGTAGCGATCTAAAAACACAACCCGTAAAGCGTGTGGTAGATTACACTACTACACGCCATACGGGTTTTAGATCTATACTTCGCGCGAAAATTACAAATGAAAATAGAACAACCGACGATTCGAACCGACCGGCCATTCGAGACCATATACATTGGGATGTCATCAACTGAAGCGATGTCAGAGATAACTGGCATTAATTCACAAGAGAAAGAGCTTCTTTTTACTAATTGCATATGCTTCTTGGTTGAAGCGGTTTCTTAAATCCAAAAAAAGGCTTTTCGCCGAGGTTCCTGTGCATGACCTCGGACGCTGTCTGAATCAGCGTAATGCTTCAACACTGACTCCAAAATCTTTATCTTATACGTATATTATACGAAATTCCTCAAATGAAAAAGATTTTCGATAAGAAATGTCGTGAGGAAGTATATCGAAAACATTACTTGGATGAACAATTGACACCAGACATGTCGGCCGCTAATTACCGAGAAACGCTGCTTAGGCGTAAAAATGCCATTGGGATGTCATGTTTCCCAAATTTTTAAAATTGTGTTTTCAAATTTTTTGGCCTTTCTATTTTCAAACGTTTCCGTTGAACGTTTTTTCAGCAAATTAAATTTGAGCAAAACTTCATAAAGAACCAGTTTGAAGAATGAAACCGTCCGTTGTTTGATACATGGAGTGCTTCACTGCATCTAATTTTCCAATTAATACCAATCTAATTAAGGCAATCAATGAAGTGAAAAGTAATGCCACGTGTGCAGAACCTTTTGTAATACCAATACCTTGGAAATATAAATTGCGGAAAGCGTGATAGCGTTTTATTATCTTGTAGATTATGGTTTTGAACTATGTATTAGCAGAACTTTTTTTTTATGGGAGTAGAATAGCTTCCTGGAGATTAAAAATTGTTTGTATTAAGTCAGGCTTTTTCTTATTTGAATATATTGTAAGGCAATTCTTTACAACGTACGTAGAGCTTATTCATTTTTTAATTTGTTTTGAACTGGTAAAGAGACTCAATACAACGAGCGGAAAAAATACTACATAGGTCTGCTTTTTTCATTCAAAATTTATTGTTTGATTTCTGGATCAATTATTATTCATGTTATGCTCGTCATAGCCGTGCAGCTTAAGAACCTGCCTCCGTGCGGGCATCGAGGGTTCGAAGCCCGGCGCTGGGTGGCGATTTTCTCCGTTGGGTATTGGGGAAAACTCTAAGCATAACATCCCACTCTACCCAGGTGTCTGAAATGGGAACCAGTTTTGACCGGGGGAAAGCGTCATAGCGTCCTGGTGTTAGTTATAAGGCATTTGAGAAACCAATTTACTAGGTGATATGTATCAGACTTGAATTGAAAATAAACCAATAAAGCATGTTTCAAAATAAAAATGATAGCAAAGACAGCTGATTTAAAAATCATTTTAATTAGTGAACGTTTCGGCTACAAGCTCAAGCCATTATCAACACCTGTAAAAGATAATTGAAATACAGAAAATACGACATGGCTAAAAGACAAAAAAGAATACAACTTAAAATAGTGCGAAAAAAAAGGGTAACGGAGAGATTATACTACAGTTATATTTGAAAATCAAGC
>JACJUY010005754.1:30065-62484 GCA_014220935.1 Platorchestia sp. MABIK
GGTCCACGAACCGCCGTTCACTCTTTTGGTGGTGGAATTTCACAGTTTGTACCTAAGTACATAACAATTCTGATTCTGCTTTGTATTCTGATTCTGATTCTGATTCTGTTCCTGATCCCGATTCCGATTCTGATTCAGAATCTGATTCTGATTCCGATTCAGATTCTGATTCTGATTCTGATCCTGATCCTGAACCTGATCCTGATCCTGATCCTGATTCTGTTTCTGACTTTGATTCTGATTCTGATCCTGATCCTGTTCCTGATCCTGATCCTGAACCTGATTCTGATTCTGCTTTGTATTCTGATTCTGATTCTGTTCCTGATCCCGATTCCGATTCTGCTGCGGAATCCGATTCTGATTCTGATTCTGTTCCTGATCCCGATTCTGATTCTGATTCTGAATCTGATTCTAATCATGATTCTGAAGCTGATTCTAATCATGATTCTGATTCAGATTCTGATTCAGATTCTGTCTCTGATTCTGATTCTGATTCTGATCCTCATCCTGATCCTGATCCTGATTCTGATCCCGATCCAGGTCCTGATCATGATCCTGATCATGATCCTGATCATGATCCTGATCATGATCCTGATCCTGATTCTGATTCTGATCCTGATCCTGATTCTGATCCTGAACCTGATCCTGATCATGATCATAATCCTGATCATGATCCTGTTTCTGATCCTGATTCTGATTCTGAATCTGATTCCGATTCTGATCCTGATCCTGAACCTGATCTTGATCCTGATCCTGATTCTGTTTCTGACTTTGATTCTGATTCTGATCCTGATCCCGATTCCGATTCTGAATCTGATTCTGAATCTGATTTTGTTTTTGTTCCAGAGTCTGATTCTGATTCTGATTCTTGTTCTGATTCTGTTTCTGATTAAGATTCTGATACAGATTCTGATTCTGATTCTTATTCTGATTCTGATCCTGAACCTGATCCTGATCCTGATCCTGATTCTGATTCTGTTTCCAACTTAGATTCTGATTCTGATCCTGATCCCGATTCCGATTCTGAATCTGATTCTGAATCTGATTTTGTTTCTGTTCCAGAGTCTGATTCTGATTCTTGTTCTGATTCTGATTCTGATTCTGATTCTGATCCTGATCCGGATCCTGATCCTGATCCTGAACCTGATCCTGATCATGATCATAATCCTGATCATGATCTTGATTCTGATCCTGATCCTGATTCTGGTCCTGATCCTGATCCTGATCCTGATCCTGATTCTGATTCAGATTCTGATTCTTATTCTGATTCTGATTCTGATTCTGATCCTGAACCTGATAATGATCCTGATCCTTATTCTGATTCTGATTCTGAATCTGATTTTGTTTCTGTTCCAGAGTCTGATTCTGATTCTGATTCTGATTCTTGTTCTGATTCTGGTTCTGATTCTGATTCTGATTCTGATTCTAATTCTGATTCTGTGAACTTGTCAAGGGAATGGAAAGATGTAGAAATTAAAAGGGGTTTTCTGGTTTAACTTTTTAAATGTATGTCGCCCGGTATTGTGNATTTTTTTTATGCGAAATATGATCATTAGTAACCTCTAAATTTTTTAATTAATTTATGCACAGAAAAAAAGGTTCAAATAAAAAATTTACTACAGTGCAATGCATCAAGGATTCTAAAATTTTCTTTGGTTTTGTTATAGCATAAAAACTCACTGACTTCAATTCTGTTGAATGTTGAAAATAAGGGTTGTTGGTAATGAGGCATAAATAAATTTTTATCTGAACTGTAATATAATGGACAATTTATGTTATTGAATGCTGTTTTCGTTTTTATTTCGAGAATCTCCATGCATAACTTTGAATTCACACTGTGAATTGTACTTTAAAAGAACAACAATTCTTTTTTTTTTGAGTGAATTTTTATATTTGTAGTCTGATTCTTATGAAATTTGACTACTATGTGTAATTTTTAAAAGAAACACAATTTACTCTATTCATATTTTCGATTCAGGCCTTAGTTTTTTGAAAAAATTAGACAAATTGATTTCTTAGTTAATTTGAATTGATATTTCATTGAGTTTTTTGATTGAGATATTTGATTGAGTTTTTATGCTAGAACAAAACCAAAGACAGTTTTAGAATTCTTGAAGCATTGTGAACAAAGATACGGTTGCAAATTTTTCATTCCCGTTTTTTTTTCTTTCAAATGGGGTCGGAAATTCAGGATTTTTGGTCCCCTTATATCCCCCTGGGGGGGATCTAGTGTCCGTAGCGCCATAAAATTTCAGGACCGAATAGTCTACCACCTTAGGGTCCTTTTCAACAACAACAAAAAAAATACTCATCGACCGACAGCTCCCTGGCAGGGGCCTGGGTTGATCCCCTTAAACCTTAACGCGCCCGGGGGCCAATTAACCTTAAGCCTTTATTGCGCCCGAGGGCAATTTAACTTTAAACCTTAACGTGTCCGAGGGCGAATTAACCTTAAACCTTAACGTGCCCAAGGGCCAATTAAACCTTAACGTCCCCGAGGGCAATTTAACCTTAAACCTTCATTTGTCCGAGGGCCAATTAACCTTAAACCTAAACGCGCACGAGGGCCAATTAACCTTAAGCCTTAACCATGTCTTAGGGCCAATTAACTGCAAAAGTAGATTAAAGCAGTTTGTAATCCTAATAATCGCATGCCTGTGCTGGACTGGCACCTCTTACTGATTTCCTCTTGAAACTCCAAAAGCAGTTGGGCTCTTCTTCGGCATAAAATAAAGTGAGCATGTGACGAATTTGCGCCACAAACGAAAACAATAAAGTGTGACCGACTCGCTGACTTTCTTGAACTAAAATTATTTTCTCTTCCTTAGGAATAATCAATCGCCAAATTATACCCCAGTTACTGTACCTGCGTATGTTACTGGCTCTTTTGTAAATGCCACCGTCTTCTCCAGAAGCACGAAGAAAATAAAGTTTAATCCATCGTTCTCGTTCTGTTTGGTAAGAATTTCGGTTTTGAATCTAATGTTTATTCTGCTGTTATACTTTCAATACTGTATTAAATTAGTTTAATTAGAAGATCGTCAGTCTAGTGTTAATGTTCTCATCCAGTTGTGATGGGGAGTTTGAGCTCACAAGTTTGTTTGTTCTCGTTTTCTATTTTCTTGGAGAACTGCGACACGCCGTTTTGCTGAAGACTGTTTCTGAAAAACTAATTCATATTCAATGTTGGTTATTCTCATCTTGTTCCAACAAAATGTAGAGATAAGAAGCTGATAAGGCAAAGGTCAGCGTGGGGCCAGATTTTCAAACATTTCACGTTTTCGCAGTACCACAACCGGCAGTATAATTTCACCTGATAATTTGGCCACTCTATTTGCTGTGTTTCTTTTATTGGCTATCGAAGAAAATAAAATATCTGGCGACCTTACAAAAATGATAAATGCTGTGTCTAAATTTTATTCGAAAGACTAGAATTCGGTGATTTTGATCAGGAAAAAAAGTAAGTCGAGTAGCCAACTCGACAAGTGAATTTATACTGCATGCTGTACCGCTACGAGGCTGTAAAATATTTGAAAATAAGGGCCCGGCTTTATTGAAAGTCTGTGTGTAATTCCTCTCTGTGGAACTTCAGTTAACCGGTTTACCTTGTGCGCATGGCCTAAAAAACTCTGTAAACTAAGCCACGAGCATGCTATGTATATTGGAAGCCGTGTCATAATACACACGTTGTGCTTTTTTCCACGAGCAAGGGACCGCTTTCCGTTGATTGTTACTTCAGTAGATAAAATAAGAACACAAAATGCTCCTGTGCTGTCGTGCTCTCACTTCCTATAGATGCAAAGAAGCTCAACGAATGCAGCTCGAAGACCTCCAAATAAAATGGTACTGCTTCCCTCGACATGAATATTAATGTGATCTGGGAGAGGGAACACCTCACGTGGTGGTGATGTGAGCTGTGACCCTTTTTTCTCTTGCTTTGCATCGCTTGCCACATGCGTGCAGAGTCTTTTCCGCGTCGAACACTCGTTTGAAGACTTATAAGATCTGGAGGATGGGATAACGATTTTCGTCACAAGATGGAACGCATTCTCGACCAGGCCTTCGTGTCGAACATTAGCCTCAATAACAATCATTTGAAGGTTTTATAAAGGAGATATAGACGTCACAGCCATCAAAGGAGAGAATATTTGGATGAAATTACGCATCATTCAAGAATTAAGAGTTCTCATCTACTGGTAAAAAATACCGTTGATCATCATTCCCTTAATTTAGAGATTAGAGATTAGTTTCATATGAGTTTGAAATTTCAATGCATTCACTTTGGATGGAAATTTGTCCGACACAATCAGATAATTCGAAAGGAATTTTAATCTTGAGCTCATCCCTTACATAATCAGTCATCACCGAATTTTGGTACGAACAACGGAAAAATTTTCCTTCGTGTCCTGTAAACATGGGCCTTCAGCATTTCTGATCATTTTTCTACTATTTTCAGAACAAGAGACCAGTATACGGAATGTCAAAACGTTGAAAATTTTGCTGACACCAGAATTTCAGTCCTCTAAATCATACCCAATCAGAAATGTCTTCACTGTTCGGTGAAGATTATTGCAGTTTATTGCAGACATTCTTTGCAGATCATGGAAGATCTTCGCAGGAGTATCTGCATTCAGTGCGGATTTAGTGCAGAATTATTGCAGTCTATGTCCGCTTTTGAAGTGCAGATCGGCATCGAATTTCTGCAAAGATCTTCACTGACCAAGAGCGAAAAATTTCATTAATCTGCAATAAACTGCACTAATCTTCACCCTACAATAACATTGGCTTAGTACTCAATTCCTGTTATAAGGTTAATTTTGGTAAAACGAAATTGTCCCGATAATGATATTTTCAATAACCCAACATCAGCTGAGCTAATTATTCAGTCACTATGGACTTGATATCGTAGTGATAAAACCAGGTGATGCTGCTTCAGCCATTAGGTTTCATTTTGCGACGGCCTTACGTATACTTTCCACCCCCATAAGTATTGGTGACACGCAGAGGGGAAGATGGATATTATGCTTCATAAAATTTACATTGGGATGCATCATAATTGCTGAACATAAATAGACTGAAATTGAGGTTTGAGGGGTAACTAAGGTATGTCACTACAAGGTGTTCCTTAGAAAAATACAAGGTGAACGGGCAACCTGTACATGCAATTTAATCCGTAAAGTATGCGTAATTGTTCAATATGTAGACATTTATTGCTGTAGTAACATATGACAAACGATTTTAGCATTTTTAGCAAACGATTTTAGCAAACGGTTTTAGCATAGAAATGCAAAAAAGGGGAATTTGAAAAATTAGACAAATTTAGGGCTAGAGATCCCCTTAATTAACTTGAAAGTTACAAGTTCGATTTGAAATCGAATTTCAGTTTCATAATGAACACTTGTTTAAAAACAAATACCTCGCATTGGAATTATTGATGCGCAGTGACGATTTTTCTGTTAAGATCGCTGCAGATATTTCTCTCCAGAATTTTCTGCATTGATCTGCAGTGAGCGGTGAAGAAAAATTTCTTCCCGAACTGGGCCCCGCACTGATCCTAAATAAGATGCACTGTCCCCAGATAATCGATGCCGATCCGCACTAGCATTTCAGACTGGGTAGTCAAAGCAAGTCACATAACTTGGAAAAAATATCGGCCTCCACCATCCATGCAGTTGTGATTCACCTCTTCTGTTGCTGCTTTTCCGTTGAAGCATCGCCCTCATCATCTTCCTAAATTCAATCCGAGTAATTTTACGCCCAGCCATATCGACCATGTTCTTTAAAGACAATCGTAACATTTGTATAACTCTTGTTAAGTCAAAACAGAGTGATAACTGAATCATTGGCATCAGTTAAGCCCTGTCGATTAGAGTGTTGAATGAGAAAATTCTGCTCCATGAAAAACGTCATTAAACGAGGCCTCTCCGACTAGAGAAGAAGCACATTCACTGGAGCACGCTTAGCAGCAGCATTCATGTGCAGAAGCAAGCATTAGGATGTTTCACTGACCACTGTTTCGCGGGTTTTATTACTCAGCCTACCTCTGCGAAATATGTCATTCGGTAAAAGTCGATGCTGACCGACCGCCATAGCCAAGTGTTGAAAATGATCGTCGCCCAAAATAGTCAGACCTAGCTCCTGCAGGTAACCTCCGCAGAAGAACATTAATTCACAGAAAAAATTCGGTCCCCAACATACGAATTCATTGAGGGCTTCATTCAGAGTTCATTCGAGGTCTCGCGATCCTCTTGAAGCTATTAGTGTGGTTGCGAAATGCATTGAGGCGACAACAGTGACGCTGAAACCATCAAAACTGAATGCAAAGCAATGAGAAATGTAATCTGTAACAACCAATTATTTTTATATCAGATTGCTGGACGTGTGTCTACTGGCAAACACTGGTTCCAGCATTTTGTGCCAATTGTTTGGCTCGTACCTTAAAGTACAGAAGGGGCTCTGAGATGGAGTGAGTAGCAATAGTATGAAGTTGCTTGGTGCCGCTCGTAGGTCTGTGAAGGAAGATTACAGGAGCATCTTCGCAGAATTGTACTGTATTTTTACCCTACGCTTGAGACTCTCAAGAACGTCCTGTACACCAAATTGATATCATCTCTGTTCATACAACACTAGTCAGACATGGTGATTTGAACGTAATGTAGCATAACATGTACAAATGCAAGTGTTCCTCAATCACTGATCTCACAAACATTGAGACTCTGTGGGATGTTTTAAATATTATGGTGCTTGGTTTCTTCCTCCGTGCACACTACCGGAAATCGAGAGCTATTTATAGAATGAATGATAGTGAATTACCCTTAAACTTGTGTACCACATTTATTACTCACTCCCAACTCGAATGCAAATTGTCATACGGGCAGAGGAATGCTTGGCCCTAACTGTAAGCGGTTTCTGTTATTTTGGAGTCCTTTCTCTTTTGTGTTTCATACCTTTTTCTGACCGACAAACTTATACCTGAGAGAACTCAATACTTACGTAAATTTCAATCGAAATGACGTCACTAAACCAGGGTGCGGCTGGCGCCTCCCCGTATTCGTAGTGAGGGATTTAAACCTCACAGTTGGAGGGGAAAAAGGAAAATTTAGAGCGGAAAAACACAGAAGGAGAAATGATAGAACAGGTGGAAAATGGAAATATAGTAAGTTTCTAATCTGCTCACCAGCACCAGTGCCTCAGATCAACACGGGAAAATGAAACGACTAATTAAACAATTATAATAAATTTATTTAAGTAAGCTAATGAACACGTGAAATTTTTTGACGACAAACCCATATTGAAACTAGATATGCAACAAATGAGAGAGGCCCACACTGATGCGAATTCAAACTTTTGCGTTACAGTTGACGGTATAAAGGAATAGGAATAATATTACCTACAAATGCCGAAAGCACACCAGCGAAATAAATGCACGTCACCGACTTCAAATGTTTAGCGTTTTGCAAGATTGTCTCTAAATCGGTGCCTCAACAGTTTGTTTCTCGCGTCTAATAAGCAAGAAAAACACATTAAGCGTACCTGCACTCCATAGCCTGCAACTTTCCTGTACGTAGATCGCCACTTCCCCAGTTTCGCGTACAGGAGATTTCGTGACGCTTCTTTTCTGCTCGCGTCATTTTGGTGGTAACTAGACGCGGCACCAAGCGGTTGAGCGTGTTGTAATACGACATCGTCATTGTCGTTCCCTTCCTCCTGCGAACAACAATGCGGTTGAGTAATCTATTCCCTGTAATATGACTACTAATAATTGATTTGATTCACTCCCCTTTAATTCCCGAAACTTTCGCAAGATCCCCACTAGATTCCTACTGAACCTATTTATATTTCATTTGAATGCATAATGAAAAAACACAAGGTCATATTAATTCAGAAATTTAGAATTTGAATGAGTTACTTGACAGACAAACGCGCCTTTACTCACACAATAGAATGTTAAACAACGCTCTCATTATTTTTAGTTGACTTAAAGCATCCCATTTAACATGAATTCCATCTGAGAAATAATTAGTTACCCCATTTTAACCCATATTAAAAAAAATGAACTCACAGCGCCCCGCTTGAGAATTAAATTGAATATAAACACACATATTGCAACTCAACTTCTGGCGTCACTCGATAACGCTTCCTAACTCTAACCAGTTTTAATACACAACGTAAAAACTTCTCCCGCACATATGCTTGCTTCTTGCCCCAATCGTTTGAGAACAAAAATTAGTATTCTAATTGATTTGAAATTCTATCAATTCTTAACACACAAAAGTTTGCTTACTTCCCCTTTGTTGCTCTCTGGGCCTACATCTTGCCGAGGTACTACACTGAACAATAATTATTGTGACGGTAAAGTGTTCTTTTTTCCCCGTTAACTTTATATAGTCCCAGCTCAACTGACGCACGATGTGGGCTGTGCGGAGGCCCGCGAAAATACGGCTTCTCCTATTGGCTCGCCCTTGAGCGTCACCTCTCTATGCTTACGTATGCCTCGATTTCATCTAGTATTACTACGCACAGCCCTCTCAAAAACTTTTTAAACCTAAAAAACATCGTTCCCTTACTCGTAAAGAATGAAATTTAACCCTTAACTTTTCTATGCTATGTATTCATGTTGCAATCGGTTCTTTATGTACACAGCTTCACGTACTAGCTCTGTATTCTGCTCGTGCCCCTCGCATACACCTCGCTTCTCTTGATGAGACTCATCCTTATTCCCCTCTCTGCGGACCGTGGACGCGCCCGGCTGTGTTTCGCGCTCTTTTCCTGCTGGCTTCGAATGCATATATATTACTTACTTAACATGTATCATTACAATAACTTAATTCTGAGAAATATAATCCCGAGTTGTTGCGACTCGTGAATGATCAAGTGAATGTTTTGCTTGAAGTTCGTGAAATTCTGATTTCTTTTGAAGCACCACCGAGTCAATGTGAGCGAATTTTTCCTTGACAATTTTTTGAACTAACTCCCTTGTCCCTCAAAGGCATACGACTGTGGTATTCATTTGATTTAGTGCTTTCAGGGGAAAATGTATGTGAGGTCTCGAGCTGAAAAATAGGTTGACTTCTTTCTGTTGACGTAGAATATTTTTGTTTTCTTAAGGACCATGATTTATTTCGTTCACTACTGTCATGTTGCTCAGTACTTCTGACTTTCTGCTTCCCCTTTATCTTGTTTCATAACATTCCTTTTCAACTTTTTGCTACTATGCTCTCGGGATCTTGTGTGGGAACACACCTTGTGCACAAATTTCGCGTTCCCATACACCATTTTGAATGGTGTCTTCAACTTTCCTCTCTTTGAACATCTTCGTTGTTGTTAGGGAGACTGAAACAAACTTATAATCGAATCGAATCCCATGTCTCGGCAGTCCACACTGCAAGTGAGCTTTCTCATTTCATTGGGTGGTAACCCACTCCTCTTTCTTCTTTGAAATGAACAATTTTCCTATTGCACAATCACTGCTATCATCTCTCATTCGATTATATCGTCCATCTGCCTTCGGTATCTGAATTAATTGGAAGAAATTCACAATGTGATGCAATGCTGTGTGAAGAATTATTTTCATTCATAGTTTCCTGTGCCTTTACTATGCATTTTAATGGGAAAATAACACTGCCAAATAGAAATTATGGGCACTTCAAACCACACTTCCATGCTCCTCAGTTGGCATGGTATTTTTTGGTTTTACATTTGCTGTCCCCTCCGCCAAAATTCAATTTTGATTTCAACAAACCGGTCGAATATCGCCTAAAAAAATTCATTTCCCTATACTTTAAAGCTGTTGTTCAAATTTTAAACTACGTGCATTATGTTTTCCCGCTAACAGCGGAGTTCTTCGAGGTGTGTAACTTTTGGTGTTGTTCTTGGATAGCTCTATACTGATAAATCGGTCTCGTACATTCGTAGTAGAGCCTTCAATAACAATTCCGACCTTCATCAAGTAATCTTTGTCTCATTTGTAACTGTCTTCAGAATGTTCTAATTTTCACAAACACTCCTGTAATTAACATGACTAAGACGAGTAGATGGTGGCATAATACTCATTAAATCAACGAAGGGTTGAACAAAATTCGGTGCATGTTATGTATTAGTCAAAATCTTTGTGTGGGAAATTCCTCCTGACAGAAGTGTAGAAAATAATTTACTTTCGAGAAGGTTCTGTGTTCAGGTTACGGTTATTCGACTTGGGTGAACCGGTGGTGAAAGAAAAATAACGTTTAACATTTTACTTGAAGTTCACAATTTCAATGAGATGTAGTACAGAGCATTTAATAAATACACCAAAATAAGAAATGAATGAAGACGATCAGATAATAAATACAAACTCCTATAGTTGGCGAATATAAACTATCGGCCACTCGAGCAAAATTCCTACGAGAGAGTACACGAAATAAAGAACGCCTAAACAAAGCCGCTTGCGAGCCGACGGCTTAGAGCAGATTTGATCCTTGATTCCGTTGTAGAAGTGAGAGCCAACGTGGTGGGCTGAATAAATTCCGGGGAAGACGTGAGGTGGCAAATATTGACGCCAGGATATTCAGATTTCCCGAAAACCGTCACCCGCAGCCGCCTCGGCGCACTTCCTCCTTCAACTCTAAATCACGTTGGAGAAAACATGCAAGTTCTTCTATGCGTTCAGGAACCGGCTAGGTTGTGGCTGGGCTTGCCCCGAGTATCCCAGTCTGGGGGTCGACTGAAGACCTCGCTGCTCCGCCTCGAGCGGTGACTGCTGAAGCTGTGTACCAACACACGAATTTCACTGACTTTATTAAGGAAGGTGTTGCGTTCAGCAGCCGTTTTCTTTAAACGCAAGACTACAGAACTGAAGAAGACTGCTCTTACAACAGCAAGCTGACTGAAGCACAATACCGGGCGACATACATTTAAAAAGTTAAACCAGAAAACCCCTTTTAATTTCTACGTCTTTCCATTCCCTTGACATTCTGGAACCTGTCTTACATCAGGCAATAATGTTTTTAGGTGACCATCTAATGCTATAGATCAGTCAAAACTCACCTTGTACAAGAAAAACTTAGATCCTTGTTCTACAATGGTCTGAAATGTAAGAGCATTTGTTTGTGTGGAATATCTTTTCTTGTCATTTTAAAATCTTTCCACTGATAAAGTTCAAGAACTTTTGTCATCTACCATCCCTGTTTTCGTTGGAAAAAATTCTTAAAGTAATGATGTTTTATTTTGTGTCGTTAGTTTAACCACCAAAAACCATAATCTCTCAGAGTTATGGTATTTGTTAGCTAACTGATATTTTATCGAATGTGATATCGAACGTGTACACATATACTTATCACAGCCAACTGTGCTATGGTTTTCTTTTTCATGTGAATTAATTTTCATTCTGTCGTATCTGTTTTTCTAAAATTGATACATGGTACTTATTTTCACGAGTATGCAGAAAATTGAGGTAAACTAGACAGGTATTTTTCAGCTAAATATCAGTGAGAGGAGATAGTGGCCTAAAAGCCCTCATACCTGGCCGGCCACCGAATGCTACAGATTGCACATATAAATGCCCTTAAAAACTGAAAAGGGATTATTATATACAGTGGGAAAAACAAATATTCGTACTCCGAGTCATTCCTTATTGATCAAATTTCTGACTAACTGAACGGACACTAGATGGTAATATATACTCCGAGTCATTCCTTATTGATCAAATTTCTGACTAACTGAACGGACACTAGATGGTAAAACACACCCTACAAAATGCACAAAAGTAGAACATGTATGAATAATGGAAAAATCTTTTAAATAGAAAACAGTCTTTTTGTATATTTAAAGGAAAAAAATTTTGGTACGAATTAAATTTCTACTTTTAAATGACTTAAAATTACTTCTGATCGAGAGCATTTAATACCGGACTTTCAAGGTTAGCTGATATATGCAGAGTCCAAATACTTTAGTAAAATGTCAATACTGCAGCGCTATAGAATTATGGTTAAAAGCAAAAACTGTCAACTAAATGAAAAAAAGGCTAACAAAAAATAAAATGCAGGTGTGACAGAGAAATATCAGAGAAGCACAAAATTCCGTTTGAGATTTTTATTTCAGTTGTTACTAGGCATAGAAGTGAAAAAACTCAACAAAACCGTTGAACGTCTGGTGTACAAATCATTATACCGATCTCCAAGATCTTTTAATAAAACGCACCGAAAAGCTCAACACGATGCAATGATCACGGGTAAACACCTACAAGAACGCTTATCATCATCAGGCACAAATGTTTCACTTTGCACGATTAACAATGAAATCCTTTGAAATCAACTGAAAACGTGCTCTTCAAGAAAAACTTCATTGCTATTCAAACGGCTTAGTTTTAAGTTACGCTGAATGTAAGACGAAATTCGATATATCAAAGGAAAGTGTTTTATGGACGAACGAAATCAAAATTGACTTATTTAATCGCTTAACCCATTGCTTCCTAATACTCAAATAGTTAAGGGAAAAGTTTTCTAATAAAAGTGCAGTCATTACCCAGAAATATCAATAAAATTGCTCTAGCATGTTTTTTTTCTGTATAAGCAGGTGCTTACTTCCTTTTAAAATTGAAAAAGATATACTTTAAAACAGTATGCTTCGATGCCAAATAAATGGTTGAAAAACCATAGAACAATTTTTTTATCTGTAAATACATGCATGTATGAAAAACTTGATCAAGTTAAATAAAAAAGGTATGAAATGCATTGCATAGACCATGAAACTTGCACTGAGTGGATATCAATAGGAAATTGAGCGTGCAAGACTTCTGGAATGTCTAAGAACATAGGTGCAGGAATACTTTTAATTGCCCTAATTTTGTCATTTATCTAGTTCAAATGATTTCCCTAATAGTTGAATTACTTTGAAATTATGTTAATTTCCCTAAACTGGAAGCACTAGCCGTCTGGGAACTGGAGTTCCCGTCAGGAGGCAAAGGGGTTGAGAGTGAAAAGAGACTGCTTTTGCACCGGTAAACTCAATTCCCACCGTCAAGTTGGTCGGAGGTATATACTGTAGCATCACTGTAGGATGTTTTTCCACAAACGGAATTGGCAATATACGAAAAATAGATGGTAAAATGAATGAAGAACTATTTACACCAAAATGGTTTGAGCACAAACTTACATACTTCAGAAACAGAACTGGAGCTTCCAGTAGATTGAATCTTCCAACGAGAAAATAACTTGAAGCATGCAGCGAAATTTACATCACTGTAAAACAAATCGAACGCTTTCAATGGTACCCAGACTTTACCCGCGATAAAAATTGGTACCGTTATATGAAAGTTAATCTGTCTTTATGGTCTCATTAATGCATCCAGAATCTGAGGAGACTGTCCATAAAACAATAACATAACCTTGCAAATCTTTAAGTAGACGGTATAGTAATCGATTGATTGCTGTGGAAGTGAATAAGGAGTATTCTACAAAATATTGAAACGTGATTGGATATTAGCTTCAAATTGGACGAATGCATTTTACCCTCTTAAATAAGATCCAAATCCAAATAGTATATTAGCATTTTACATTTTTGTTTTTTATTAAATTTTCTGTCTCCATGCACTTCATTATAAATTACTTTGTCAATTACTTCAGTTTCAGTCCGCCAAAAATTCATTTAATACATATTTTTCTGTTTAGATTTGTATACATTATAAATAATTGCACGAAATATTCAGGTTTGTATACATAAACGATGTCAGCACAATGTATACTACTTTTATTGGTCGTGTGCGGCTTTATTTGCAACTGCGATCCAGCAAGGGCACAGTATATCTTTTTGATGATCCGAGAAATAATTCGCTCCTCAAGAGCGAGTCACTGGTGACCGCCGTGAACATGTATTTCACTGGTGTGATATCACGTATAATGCATCTAAAATTGAGCAATTGAATGAAAACATCCGTTGCAATTTTAATAAGGCGGAAATTATTCGAAAAATATCTGAGGGTTTATTTTAAATGCGGCAACTTCTAAGAGAAGGAAGCGTGAGGGTTTAATTTTATTATTGAATGACATTGAGTATTCTCAGCTGTATTCAATTGCAAATACATTTCAATGGCTGTTTCATCAGTATCGGAAGAAGCTTTTGCGCTATTTACAAGAATAAAATTCAAGTAGGCAGTAGAAATAAATATAAGCTTCATAGTTTTGAATATCAGCAATCATTTGCGCACATTTGTACAAAAATTGCACTCGTTACTTTTGTATAAAATTATTATTTCGTTTTCAAATTCCTACTTTACCTAGCTGAGATGTACGCTACCATCGAAACATACGTGATTTATTGCTGTAATTCAAGGACAAAAATATGAAAGATCTTCATGTAGAGGTGCGGCTTTATTTTTTTTTAAATTCTGTCTAAGGGTTTTAACCTGCATGCGTGTGAGTCCATCTTGCTTCCTCTACAGAGACTGCTTACCTCAAGTTTACGTCCAGTCCACGGACGGTAATTCTTCTTCATCATCAGCCCGTGAAGTTCACTTAGTACTTTGAGATATTTTCTTCTAAGGGAACGGGCCTAATTTGAATGATGATCACTGGACACTTTCTTGCTTCCGTACATCTCAGTAAAATCGTAGCTTTTAGCGAATAGGAAAATTTTTATGTAGAAAACTGAACGAGTTTTACACTTGAAATTGTAGAAAAAGTCATTTTATAAGTTGAAACTCGTTTGAGGGATTGGGCTTTTGTTTATTTATAATCAAGATTATTAAGTTATTATACTTCCAATGAATGTTCAGGAAGTAGCTGCTTTGTTAAAAACTGGAGAGCATGAAAACAATTCGGAAAATCAATTATCGTACTTCTCGAAGCAATCTTGTCAATTACAAGTAAACTCTAAAATGTAGATACACATTTACAAATGGAATCAAAATTTACTCATGACGGTTCACTAAGTATCATCACACTAACGACGATATATGTTCATTTTTAGCCTAATTAATTCATTTGCACGGAAAATGTGAGAAGTGGCTTAGATAATAATTGATACAAATCAAAAACACTAAGCTTGACTACAATACCTAAAAGCAGTTGCATCAAGCTTTTTTTGAGAACCTCAAATCTGGGAGTATCGACTTAATCTCACTTCCAAAATGAAAAATTTTTCAGACAAATTAGGAGATATATTATTCAAATGAACTGCATATTGAATTGTAGAAGACTATGATAGTGTAGCACGTTGTAAATGGTCGGACCAGAAATTCACCATTCAGTATTGAACCGCTAGGAGATAACTTTTAACTTCGAATTTACTTAGATTGCCGTAATATATTCAATAAACTATGTTCTAAATCACAAATCAAAATTACACTTGTCATGCGGTATGAACTTATCGGCAAGTTAAGCCACATTTATGTGTTTTATAAAAGACAAATAAGGCTATACCTTAATATGAGAACTCGAAATCTCAAGTACTGGTATAAAATAACCCTTGGATTAAATCTCTTAGTGTGCAAAACATTGTACATTACTTATTATACTCTACACTAAAAGTTGCACTACGGTAATTTTGCTCAGCTTGAAAAACAAAGAAATTTGCAATTACCGTGTCATTTTTCGGAAAAACGACCTGTGGTTGAAATGATGCAACTAAGTTTTGAAATAAATTAATTACATCGGACCCGTACAGCTCTTGGTGTGCTAGTGCCCCAATTTGGCAATGAAACGTTCAATTAATTAAATTTGAAAGTGGATAAAAACAATATCATGGTGGATCTTCAGAGAGAAATATTTTGAAGACAGTCAAACATATGTCAAACTAGAAAATGTAGAAAGTATGCGTTGTATTAACTGATCATTTTCGAAAGGGCTTGTCTTGTGGTTGAAACACACTTAATGAGTTTTATCCAGAATTACCTAAAAATATTTTAATTCTGCGGTGTAGGAGAATGAATGGTCTAGTTATACATTGAAGCGCTTAATAATTCATCGTAATTAATTCTACACTGAAAATTTGATTTGGAAAATTCATTTAATTAATCGCTGAACAAAAATGGGAAATTTTCCGTCCGTGTATCGCGAGCAACGAACCTCGTAATGTAGTACTTTTTAAATGAAAATTTAAGAGAAATTATTTTAGGGAAAGTGCAAACGAACTGCTAAGCTATGTCTCACTTTCAGTCATTTTCTGATTGGTGCAAACATCTGGAAATTCAACACTGTAATAATATCTACGTGTTGAAAAAAGTAACTCCTGAATTAGTGCAATTTATTTTCAACAGATATACTTTTTCATTTCTGTGAATCACTTGTCGCATTATTATCTAAATACTGAGCAGAATGTACGATATCTTGCACAGTAAAAGTAAATCGTCGGCGCTGGCGCATTCAAATGCCTAAGCACATTTCATATTTCACAATGAAAATGATCTTCCTCTCTTCTTAGTCCATGAATAAATTATGATTTAAAAAAATATCGTCCAAATTGCATAGTTAATTTACTCTGCCTCCTTGCAGTGGCGGACGGATACACCAAAGACATGATGCTACAAACTGGTGAAAATACGTGGGAAAGACAATCTCAGAGACTGCGATATGAATGCAATATAAATGTTCAAACTGAGTTTCAGTAAATGTCCTCGCTACCCCACTCAATTGTGAAGATCGGAAACCATTTTAAAATGGTTATGTTTAACTAACCAGTGCTGCGTGTGAAATTTTTTCGGCCCTCGCCAAGATTCAGTCGTGTCGCGACCAGGGTTGCAGAGTTGGAGAAATAAATTTGCGACTCCGACGCAACCTTTTCAGAATTTGGCGACTCCGGCTCCGACTCCGACTCCACCTATTCACACTTTTCAAGATGAATATTTCATTTCTTAATGGTTACAGGTATTGCAACCTAAATAGATGATTTTTACATCATTTACTCACAAATGATATTTAAACTGACAATAGAATTTTAAAAATAAAGGTTTGTTATATATACATATACTACGGACACATGCCCTCTGAGTAGGCAAGGTAGGTAAGCTGTGCCTACCCTGATAAGTATAGATCAGCATCAAAAATTTATTTCTGTGACTAAGCATCAAAGTATGCACCAAATCCAACGAAATTATGGTAGTTGAGGTAATTTCTATGCTCGAAATACCAAAAATGTGAAATATGTCTTGCTAGGGTAGGCACGATTTGCACTGTCTTTTATTCTCTGTCTCTTCTCTATGCCGGGAAACAATGCAGAACAGGTGCAATATCATTGCTCAACACCGTCTTACATTACAGCTATAATATGAAGAGTTGTTCTTCTTCTATCTCTGCGAGCCTGACGCTTCTGGTACGTTTCGTTTACGAATAAAACCCCTTTTAGATACTTGGTATCTAATATGGTACCATTTTTTTATTATATTCTAACTTTTTATCATATATTTGATGTCTTATTTCAATAAACGCCTACTTTTATTTATTTCAAATTTTTGGTGAAATTTGGAACGTTTCAGGAGGAAATTTTATACTATCACATAAATGTGACAATCATTGCAGCTGAGGTTGCTCTCATTGCTCTCAGTTACAACTGAGTGTGACTATGTCCGGTTTTTACTAGTGTTGTGTTATTTTTCACTGCAGCTCGTTTGCATCGCATTTTTCATGTATCTCAATATCGATACTGATTCTCTAAAAACGGTTTCAAATCTTCCTCATGAAGAAGTAATTGATTATACCATATGTCCCTCAAAGATGACCCCGATTTTTTTAATTCTTTATATCTCCGCTTTAAATTAAGAAATCTGAATTCTTTTTTTTACAATGTAGTAAATTTTTTTCCCTTTTCGAGTAATTTATGTTTTTAAAATCGATTGAATAACCACTTTACAATGATCGATTTACTGAAAGAGGTAGAAAAACAAAGGAAAAGTTTCAAAAACAACACTGGTGTTCTTCATCATTTCTCAATACCTACTGTTAAAAAGTATTTCACAATGATGTATCCTACATACCACCAAGTATGTATCACCTCCATCATTAAAAGACGTGTTTCAAAAACTGAAAGAAAACGGTAATATAATCCGCAAAACTTTTCGTTCAATGGTGGCTAGAAGTAATACTTGCCTTGAGAGAAATGAAGTGTATGTCGAAGGATACTAAGTTACTTTATTTATCTATACGTTAGTTAAGGGAATGATTTGTTACTCTTTTAAATTTTTGTTTGTTCGGATTTTTGGAACGTACAAAATTAGGAAGAAAATAAATATTGTTTTAAAAACTTTTCCTTTGAACAATTATTTTTCTACCCCTTTCAGTATATCGATCATTGTAAAGTGATTATTCAACCGATTTCCAAAAACCAAAATTATTTGAAAAGGAAACAAAATTTACCGCATTGTGAAAAAAAGACACTTCAAATATGTAAATTTAAAGAGGAAATTTTCGTGGGACACCCGGTACAATTCCGAAATACAGATGCTAGTGATTAAAAATATTATAACATAATTATAAAAATCTTCACATGCTTACTTAAAACCTAAGAAGCGATAAGAAGATAAAAATACAATATGATAATGATATAGTGAAAGACAATATAACTATGAATGAACCAAACAACATTCAAGGTATGACATTTGAAATATAAATAAATTTCTGTTATTATTACATGTTAACTTAACCTAAAGACCAAGAAGTAACCAAAGCAAAGAGATCAATGAGCAGTACTTATATACTACGTTTTGAAGAAAAAATAAACTAGTTCTCCAGTTATTAACATTAGAATAAGCTAATTAAATTTTTATTATTAATAGTAATGACATAACCTGGAGACTAAAAGTCTTAATGTATCAGAACATAGCTTTAGGTTTTGACAAACACTAGTCATTATCAACGTTTCATAACCTAACGACAAGAAATATTTATGATCGCAACATAACTGAAAGTTTCTGCAAAGACGAGTATTATCAATCAATGCATCATAGCATAACCTAAAGACAAAAATAACCTAAAGATGTCGTTATAGGGAACCACTGGTATAGTACAGTATAGACAAATTAAGAGCGTTGCAGCGTTCCCACTCTGTGTGTTTGAGTAAAATGTATTACATCAGCTGAGCTGCTCTGCAGGGAATTTGCAACGCATTTATTACTCGCTTTTACTTCCTAAATATTTATTGATAGATAAATGAGCGAGAAGAAAATAATAAGAATGGATTTGCGATGCATTCAATGATGAATTCCTACTTTTTAACTGTAAAATATGCCATATCACTCATGTATGAAAATTATATTTCGTGCTCGTATCATATTTACAGGGTGTCTCTAATAAATACCCTTACACTATAACTGTCGCTAACATGCTGTCTTTTAAAATTGCAGATGTATCTAATTCATCACAGTATAGAAGGAAATTAATTTACATTAGAAGAGAGGAAGTTAGTATTGAAATGTTATTGGAAGATCATTGCAGTGAAATTAGAAATTAAAAGACAACCTCGCGAAATTCCTAATGACATGTTTCTTGATGTTTGTAAATTCTTTGGTGCGCGTTCTCAGCGTTGTCTGAACAAAAATGTTCATCAATTTGATTATTTTCAAACATGATTCTTCAGTTATATTTTTATTCTGTATTCAAAGCCCTTCTATTTCCCTCTATGTTCATAAATAATGTTTTCTCGTCATTTGAAGTGTAAGTACATTTATTTGAGACAGTTTGTATGCATACGAACCCAAAATGACTAGATATTGACGGTATTAGGTAATAGGTAAAGATACGCTGCTTCGTACTTTGAACAAAATAATCAACAAAAACACTGCATAATTTTTAGCTTTTTAGTTAAGTTTTTCAACTCTATTTTGTTTACGTTCGATTTTAAATAATTATAAATTGATTTTTGTGAAAAAATAGTCTAATGCACTAAAAAATAGCGACTCCGACCTCAACTCCACCACATTCGAATGAACGACTCCGAATCCGAGTCCGCTCTAAAACGTACGACTCTGACGACTCCAACTCCCGACTCCGACTCCGCAACCCTAGTCGCGACTCCCCGAGTGCTAACCGCATCCTTGCTCACTCTCATCCCCCTTCCTGTGGCTCCGTTCGCCCGCTCCTTTTGGTTCCCTCCCCCCATTAATTGTGAGAACAGAGTGTGTCGCGATGAACCGTGTCATCTCAGAATAAATCATTCCTCTAAAATTAGCAACTTCTGAGAAATAAAATAGAAGTGATAAATTTGGAGAACTGTTCCAACTTTTTGAAATTCATCATTGAATATTCTCCCATACACAATCGATTTCTGGAACAAATGATAGACTTTAAATACGTTGTCAACGAATGCTTAGGTTCTTATGATAGAAAATATTATGAACCTGAGAGAATATCAAAATTTGAGAGCAAATAAAATTGGTAAAATAATTTTTCCCCTAACTGAAATAATTTAAATGAAAAAGGTTCTGCAACATTAAAAATTGCTGTGTCATACACTATTGATAGTAAGAATTGGTTTTGAAAGTTAGGAAATGATTTAGCAGTTTTAATTAAACTTTACCTGTACAACGTCTCTTGAATGACTGTCTAAACTAGTTACGTTATCGAGACATAAAAAGGGAAACGTAGCTTTCCCAAGCAGATTGGAAAGAAATGCGAGCCGTAGACGACAGCGACAGCCTATGTAGCCAAGCCCACCCAGCTCACCTCTTCTGCTTCGTGGCTCCCTTCCTCCGTCCATTCCTTCCTTGCTACATTTTACGATTTCTATTTGTTTATTCATCTTTTCTTCCCTATTCACGTCCATTGAGAAAACATTCCATTTAGGTGAAATTTGTGCGGTCAATTCAAAGATTGTATTTATTGCGAACAAAGATGTCTACCTGACCTGTTATATAAATTTTAAAAATTAATCCAGAATATCAAATGTCTGATGGACATCTAACCTCTGCTGTGAAAATGGTTGTTCGAACGCCCCTCCACTCTCTCCCTTGAATTTTCCTCCCCTGTATTCATCAATAATGTGTTGTGAATGTTCAATGCAACCATTAGCAACTCGCTCAACTACTCGAAAAGCTTCTTCATCTGAAAGAATGACGCCCTCCAGCACATCTCCGTGTGTGTGCTTGAGTAAAAATTTAAATATCCCCGCTCCAAGCGTAAGGCGCAACTGTGGAAAGCCTGAAGAGATAAATCACTAGTTCAAGATCTGTACACGCTCAAAATTTCAGTAGCGTTTTGAGACATAGTCAAGAATTTTAAAATCGACGAGAGCATCACGCTCCTCAAAGCATCATCAAAACTAATATCAAAACTAGAGTCGTTCAACTCCGGTTAAAATCTCCCAAGCTCCGCATACAAGGATTCAGGATACGCTTCAAGCTACCGAGCCCCAACACGGACAGCTACGTCCGCACCCGCACCAGGTCTAGATACGCGAGCGGAAGCAGCACTCGAACATCAACTCCACGTTTCCAATTACGTTCGAGATGACCCATCGTCAAAGAGGGTATAAATGTAAAGAAAAGCTCATCGCCTGCGAGTTACGGAAACGTAAATATTTTGTTCGGAGCCGATGGAAAAAAGAGATCAATACTAAGCTTGCTTTTCAAACAACATTATTTTTCTTGCTATCTCTAGCGTTCAGAATGCAAAACCCGCAAACCCCAGTTTCCTGTCCCGTAATACCGTATCATGCGGCATTAGGACATAAAGCCCTTCAGATGATGAGACAACGAAAAAATCTCAATTTCTCAGTGCAGAGCAGTACGAAAAGAATGCTGTTTCTAATGTATAATTGCAATCACTTCAAATTAAAAGATTACAGACCATTTATAATGCAAATATTGACTAAATAGTGACTATAGAATATTAAAACCGTGGGTAGCTTCAGCTCATCGTCTGTACTTCTTGACACTCAAAATGTTAAGCTCATCTTTGAGCAGCTTTTCAAATTGTATTCGAAATTTATGTTCATTTGATTTCATGCCAGAGATCCCAGCTAACACCTTTCAAAAGTTCGAGTAAAATCACCTTGAAGCCCACGATATTTTTCTCGTAGGAAGCAATATTCTCACTGCAGGTAAAATAAGAGACATGGATCGCTTGTGTCAAATCCAAACCATAACATTCGGGCGTTTCGATGACCTCCTTGACATCACTAGCCTAATGCCCCTATTCAGAAATTATATTATCTTTTTCCTGAATTTATGTCTCATGCCCTCTAGCCTCAAAAAGGTGAAAGAACTTACCATGGTCCATACATTAAATGTGAGTATATAAATATATAAATATGTATTTATGTGAAGGTAATACTTTAAATCATAAAAGATCTTTAAAATTATTTTAAATGAAAAAATGCATTTCTGACAGAGTGCTTAACCTTTGAACATCTGACAATCAAAAGCATTATTCTTCATCGATCTCTTTTAACTATTAAACCGAGTATGAAAAAGTTTTTATTGCCATTTAAGGTTGTAATTGCCGAGTGCGACATGTACCTCTCATTTATAAATTATTGACATACAATCATCTACGAAGGCACTGCCAAATCTGCATTAAAAAAAAATTACCTCGAGACTTCGCAAGATATTCAATAAAAAATCATCTACGAAACGATATGTCTAAGCATCGCCAAAAAATAGAAAAAAACACACATCATTTCTCCATCAATCCCTCCACCATAAATCGCAACCACGGGGGCAAGAGTTGTCATGAAAAGCCAAATGTTATAAAATTGCCATTTCCATCTAGACCGCCCAACTATGATCAAACCCAAGTAGAAAATTTCTCAAGCCTCATTTGTGCATGCGCCGTCACAACAACTGATGAATTAAACCGAACAATAAAAATAGAGCCAGTTCTCAATGAAGCTGATGAGCGCTATTTCCTGTACACAGAAGCATACAAGCTTTAACTCAAAAAACTTGGACATAGAATCATAATTTTAAAAAATCAGCAATCTGATTTTTCTGATCCCAACGCGCCTCACTAAAATTTTTAGGACTCCTCTCAATTTGGTCATCACAAAAAATTCTGAAGAAAAATAAAACAGAAATATTGCTGTTCTTTTCCGATTACCATGATGTAGATTATCAAATGAGTGCATAGTAAACAAAACTCATTGCACATATTTACTGACGTTAACAGTGACGATCTTTCTATGTTCATGGATAGACACATCGACGACTAACATTTCACTCATGGGGATCCCATTCCATGAATCATACCACATGTGGCAGACAAAAAAATTATATTTTCGATTAAAAAGAGTGTGAAATGCGGAAGAGAATAGCCAACCCCACTTATAGTTTCTCGACAATTAACTCTCCAATTATGGTCTTTCAAATAACGACCACAATAGTGTTTTTATTTGAACGAGACTTGATGGACTTGCATCACTTTCGTGACGAAATAATACTGGCCATCTAGAAATAAGACCTAATATTACCGGCACGGCAGCTAACAACCTTTGCAGCACTGACATGATCAATGAAATCGCGCGCCACTTCTTATGACATGCATTTCACCCTCACTGATATCCTAGTAATAGATATCAAAATGAAGTATACACTGGACGGACGTAACATCAATGATAAACTAAATGGCATCAGAGCTGTGCAGGTCTCTGAAAAAATTGATATTTTATACGCATCCAGACATGGTTCGATTCCCAAGCCCGAAGCTCGTCTTTTTTATGTTTCCGATTACGTGTTGTACCGCATGAAAAATAATAGGGGAAGTGGATCTTGTGTTTTCGTGAAAGAATAAACGTATGAAACATTATAAATTCTTTCAAATAAAATTTGTGGTGGTATCAAAATTGTTTGACTCAAAGTACAAATAAGTAAACAAAAATGTATCGTCATCGTGAACTTGACCTGGCAGCTATCGCGCCATTTATGTTCAAAATTTGTACATTTAGAAAGCCTCTAAAAAAATTCCCTCACCAAAAAATCTTTTCTTCGCTTGCAGAGTATTTAACGTAAACTTATTGAAAAAAACAATCAGTAAAGCAACATTGTTGAAATACTCGACGTATCCAAAATGCTTCTATATCCAACTGGGATCACTAAAATCTTTAGGTAATGTGGCCAGAATAAATAGTCCTGAAGCAAAAGAAAACAGAAAAATCACTGTCATTTTCCGGTAATCAATGTGTAGAATATCAAACCGATATTACAGAAGAGACATGGAAATATAGTTGCCTGAGCAATAGTTTATCGTTATTATTCACCGGAACTATTTCAAGAAAAACTTCTGCTCAGGTCAGCCGAATTTCAAACCATAATGAAGCCTGAGGATGTCGGCTAGCGAGTTTTAGTTTAAAATGAAAATTTCACAGCGGCTCTAAATAAATCTGCATTATATTGCCAAAAAATAAGCATCAAAACAAGCTATTTGGATAACAGCAGGAATTCAAAAGCTGATCAAAATAATAGATAATACATTAATACACAAAACATCTTTAAACAGTATTTAAACATTTATGTGGAAGATAATCATTGAGCAAAACAAACACATTTCCACCAGGAACTACTAACGACAAGAAATAGAAATCTGAAACTTTTGTTCGAAATTATTTATGAGATATAGAACGATGCAAAAATTCACTCAGTTTAATTAATTTGATTAACCCCCGATAACGGCCACCGATTTCAAAACTTTCATTTCAGAAGTGAAAAGTCTTCATTGATGTATCTCTAATCATTCTAAATCAACCTTCAAATGTAAATCTGTGCCCTACTTCATTTGCAGGTGCCACTATCTTGTGAAGACCACATCCTGTCAATTTTTGGCGCACAAAATATTTGTTATACTCAATGAAAAACCTAACGGTCATGAAAGTATTAACCACTGGTATATCAAAAAAAATTTCTCTGCTACAACACCAAAGATTAGCTACATAATTAATATATTATCACTAATAATTAATACATTCCCCTATTAACGGAAATATTCCATAATTAGATCATTGCATGGAAGTGGTGCCATTAAAACAGCATCAAATAGATTGCCCATAAGTTACCTGCCATGTCTGAAATATTAGAGAAATTCACAGCAAATCACCTCTCATCTCGCTTAAAGGAATCAAATTGAAATCATTAAAATTAACCCGGATTGAGGAGAAACACTAGGACTCAAGACCCTCTGCTTAACGTCATTGAAAAGGTATACAGTAATGTTGATCGGAAAGAAGTAACACTCCTGGTGATCGATTTCTCCAAAGCGTTCTACATTGTCGAATATATGGGACTTTTACGGGAAATGTCAAACTTAAGATTAGACACATAGCGTTTTGAAAGTTACTTATCAAACCGATCATACTCTGTTTGCTTATATTACAAATTTTCTTCTTTCCTTCAAAATACTTTCTGGCGTCCCTCAAGGACCTATCTTAGCCCCACTGCTGGTCTCTATTTTAATTATGTCCCTTAAGTACCTTTGAACACAAAAGTATGTAGGTAAGCAGATGATGTTCGAATTGCGATGACAGGTTCTGTAGCTGAATTACCCAGGAGCGAATAAAACCGAAAAGTCTCTTTAGCTGCCTGAAATCACGAAATGAACATAACAAGTCGCGAGCTCAACGAAAACAACGCATATCGAATTATTAACACTAAAAAATGATTAATATCAGTTCATTAAAATAAGTGAAAAAATTATTCATTTCATTCGATCGAACTTGTCCTTCAAGTCTCAACGAAACTTGCGACAGAAACTAAGGAGATCTAACGTTCTTTCATGGTATGAAAAAGTGAGCTTGATGGAAAATCTAGATAAATAAACTTTTAATCTTAGGTATTTTCGCATCTTGATTATTGCATCCCAGTCTGGGGAGACATACTTCAATATCTTTAAAGAGCGATTTAAAAATGAATAAATTTTACGCCCAAGATGGCATGCAAAAGCAAATTGAAGAAGAGTGATCAAGCAACCCGCCTTCTAAATAAACACGGATGGATCTCCATTCAAGAGAGGTTCCTCTCACATCAAACACAAAATGTGTTTTTCTCTATATGCATTCTTCTGAGTAGCGATGATGTACAATTCCTTTCACTTATTGTAACGAACCAAAACTTAAATCAGAGAAATTATGCCGAATTGTCAAGCCAGTGAATTTCATTTTTTCTCTAAATCCCATACTTTTTGATCAACCAACAAGTTATTAATTCACCATGAATACCATTTTGCTATATTTTTGTTGCCAAGCTCAAGTGTCATGCATGTCTGTGAATATTTTACAAATAAACAGTAGATGCCGTAGTACGAGAAGTGTACTAACACATGTACTTTAACTACCATTTTCTCACACTTGGACGTTTTCGATACTAACTCAAACATGATTAGGTTTCTTTGTTCACAGTCTCTGTCTCTCAATTGCAGCAGAGTATTTCCGCGTGTTTTGACGACTAAATATTGTGACGGTATATAATTAGCAAGCGTTAGATTGGAAATCAACAACAATAGTGTACAATAAATAGTATAAAATATGTCTCATCATCAATGTCAATTCATTTTCTCCATTCGTCTTGTAAAATGATTTTGTTATAAATGTACGACAATCTTTTTTTCGATCCTAACCCTTTTTTTTGAACCTGCATCGTTTTGGGAGGAAATTAAAATTTCTTATTGTGAAATAAAGAAAGCTTCATGAGGTAATTACTAGTTACTTATAGGAATATGTGCCCGGAAAACTTATTTCAAATTTCTGAAATGGAACTCCATAGTTTTTAGAAACAAAATCAGTTTCTTCCTCCCATTCTACTTCCAACAACATCAACGGCTACCGCAATAGCCTCAGTTCATGTGTAAATGCGAGTGAAGGCTGTCCCTCAAGTCGTTCTTCATAAGTATTACAGTATTTCTAAGCGTTCCCAAACGTAGAAAAACTCAACCACTGGAGGCTGTTTTCTCGATCTTTAGCTCGACCATTAACATGGGTATTTATTGTAAAGTCTTTGTTTGGTTACGAAAATGATTAAAAAAATATCAGAAGCAAATGTGAAACATTAAAAGAATCACCTCTATTGGAAATAAACTATTTTTCTTCTTTCTTTTCCTTTCTTTGGTTTTACTCGGCCCTCTTTGGGTATCTTCAATAATTCGATCGCATGCAGTATCCGAGTATATATACATACATTTTTTTTTACCACCGGCTGAGACTTCATGTCCTCCAATTTCTGAGCACCGCTGCGACGTGAATATTGCCTATAGGATGGTACATCCTTGAATTTCAACGTAATGTGAGCTAGGTGGTGTTTTTTATGAGAAATTGATTGGGCTTCCATAGTGAGAATTCCCAATAACCTCGCCGGTGTTCTGACTATAAGGAAGCCATGCCTAAATGACGAGGCATTGAATGTTCGAGCTCCTGTTTCATTGAATGACTTAGTTTCTTTTTAGGTAGCACTGGAAACAGTATAATACGACTTCCAAGCCTAATTTGTTGTGACTGTCACTGATAATTTTGGGTACTGACAAGTTATATATAACCCTGACGATTTTCTAACAACAAGGAAGAATTTTTCTTCTGAAATGTGTATTTTGCTCACAAAATGGGAAAACAAGTTATTTCTCAGTTTCTTTCGATCTGAGGTTTTCCGATCATTTTGTCTGAGCTTCTGTGCGAACGTACTGCTGAATATCCACAGCTGCAACTAATTCTAAGCCACTGTCTGTGATGCACGCTTGTACTCTTAACAATTTGACCCAAGAATGTAGGACACTGCAAAACAATGAGTTTCTAAAAATTTGCTCCCATGTGAAGGACATTGTTTTGTCAACAACGCAAAAAAAACTCTTTCACTATCCTCATGTTAACCTTTTTTGTTATTACTCACAACGCTGACTTTACTTCGCTTGCGTTCAATGCACATCGCTGTGCTGCTCAAGGCTTTCCCCTACATTTACCTTCCTCGGCAAAAGATTTTACCGCGCAAGAAGACGTTATTGATCCATCTGGCGAGTTTTTGCCCACCATCCGAGGAGAGGGAGCACTTTGTTTCGCCGGTGACCACCATTGATTACCGCCAACATGACGGTTCTACGGAACTCACACAGTGAGTGTTCGCAACCCCTCCCACTCACCGCTGTCCAATAGCGCCACGCACCTCGAGTGCCACTCTGCGAGGGGACCAGACACTCTCTTCTTCGAGGGAACAGTTTCCGATACGTAGGTGCTCGCTCTCTTTCTTTCTCCCACTCGTCTTACTCGTTCGCTTGCATCAATTTTTCGACAACTCGTCGGAAAGCAGATACGTTGCTGAGAATTCCTGGACATTCATTAGACTTGTCGGAGAAAATTTTCAGGAAACCTATTCAGAAAAGAAATTCTGTACTTGAGCTGTGAGTTTGTCAACGCCGAGTCGACTGAGACTGAAGCTCCAAACTTACAAGATAACTATTTTACAGATTTTTTAAATACTTTGCCGTCCATTAAATGAACGCAGATGAAATATTACCGTATATTTTCGAAAAGAAAGAATGTTTCACTTATGAGACCGTGTGAGTGCTGTCATTTGAATTCGATGAACTGCAGATACCTGTAATTATCTTGATAGAGATGAGCTCTCGTGAAAAATTGATCTCGCACTCATGATTGTTCGGATTCAAAAATATACGGAATGAGATCCAAAAATGTTCGGAAAAAGCATTGCAGGGATACATGAGTCTAGCTGTCAGATGATGTAAGCCTTATACATACTATATGTGTATGGTTGTGAGGCTTGACAAAAGAACATCAAAAAGGAAGCGCCTTCTTGCCCTTGCAGAAGCAGTGAAGCAAGAGTGGCGAGACAGCTATACACACAAAACGTGCTAGTTAACTGGAGAACTCATGGTGGAAAAATTCGAAAGAATACTTCATATGATAAGTTAGAATATAGAGTAAATGTTACCTGGAGAACATTTAGAGGATACTTTAAAACAATGAATGTCTCTTCATCCGAAAATGTCTCAGCAAGGATGCTTCGTGGACAATCAGACGACCCTTTATTATACGGTAATTACACGGTATCATCGTAAAATGGACTGCTTCGAGCGTCTGCTGAAAAAGATCCCCGGCAGATTTGACATGGGCAATGGTAAATGATATACAAGGCTTTCAAAGACTCATGGGACTCATGGTGCGGAACTTGTGATGAGAAAACACATGGTACAACCGAAGTTATATGCGCATTGATAGATTTATTTATATGGGATATTGTAAAACTTTACCAAAAGTTCCATTTCTTACAAAACTAAATTATTAAGAAGAATGTACCAAAAAATAGCATTCGGCAACTGTGTGTTTCACAGTGCTGCTTAATTATAGCTGATGTTTCACACGAACGTAACGAGAGAATACAATTCATTTCACACTCACAGTCACAACGCAGCGTGATGGGACATGCAACAAGCACTGCTGACGGCAGTTTTGAAAGAAGTGACTTAAGCGGTATACGTCACAGTCAAAAATTATGAATAAGTTTTTATCATTAATTTAAGAACCATATTTTTAGGGGCATTTTTTCAATCGAGTTGAGTAGCGCGTATGTCCGTATGTGAAGTCGAAATAGCTTTTGTTTACGCGCGCACATATGAATAAATGAAACTTATCAAGTAAAGTTGGAATCTTTTGGACAATGCTTAAATGAGCATGATTATCAATTTATTAAATTTTGAAAACGCTGTTGAATAAACATAAACATTTAAGTTTGAGCTTATGTATGGCCGTTATCAACAGCTGTAAAAAAAGAGAAAGAATAGACAATTTATTCAATTTATTTACCACCAGCGATACAGAAGTAGATTGTTTCTTAAGTCTAGTACAATGGTCAATTTGAGTATAGCTACCTGTGAGCCCGAATAAGCTTAGTGATTTCCAGGGCATCCTGTCACCAACGTTATTCGAAGGAGTACAATTTTGTTTTCACCTAATTCATAACCTCGTTGCGCACTATTTTGATCAAGGAATAAGTTCACTCGAGATTTGATGCTTAATTTTGCACAGTAGTTTGTATGGGCTAGATGCTAACAGCATATTCTAGAAACAACTTAATAACGAAGTAAAGTTCACGTTTGAATAAGAACACTCCGAAAAGCAAAAGAGTGAGTGAAAATGATTGAAATTAATTTGTACATTTCCAAAATACTACAATATTTTTAACTGAAAATAGCATGGTAGAGAAATCAGTCTTGGTTTCAACTGTTCAATATGAAGGAACTCATGGATATAAATATCCTTTTTATTCGAATAAAAACTCAAAAATGGAAAACTTGACTTGCAAACAATTAAACATAGCAGCTAAAAATGATGGCTGCAGGCAACAAATCGTACAATAATTATCAGAGAGCACAGATCAGGAAGCAGACTGTTTTTTACCTAAAAACTATCCTAAAGTACACTTATTAGTCAATGTTGAATTGAAATCTATGCAATTGTAAAAAATCACTATTTTTGAAAAATCACAGGCCAGCACCTAAGACTGTGTGCCATAAAACAGAGGACTGTGGTAAAACGTTTTTCTCTCAAGACTTGTTTCACAGTAAGAGAGGGAGAGAATTTTAGTCCAAAAATAGCATCATCCTTACAGATCGAGAGTTTTTTGAAGAACCATCATAATGCAAAAATTAGTTAAGAAGTTAAACTCCAGATGCATCCGTGGGAGGGCTGAACTCAAACTGAATGCGCGATGTCACAAAGTTTTATCGCTATTGAGTTTAAATCTAAATGGACAGGAACTGATGGAACTCGTATCTAAGCCTTAGAAGTGTTTTTTCTAAGACCGGAAGTTACAAATCTTCGACTTTATCTTTCGATAGTGCAGTCCAGCGAAGTAAGCTCGTGATTCTCCTCGCATTCTAATGCAAAATTCAATTTAATATGTTTACAGTCGAAGTAATCGAAGAACTTCCTGGTCTGGTGTTATTCACAAAATAGGATAGGAACAGGTGTCTAGGAATAGGAATAGGAGTGCACTCCAGTATCAATTTTTAGATATGTGGACAGTCGGCCGCCTGATCTGTGCTGTCGAATAATTTATAAGTATTTTTGCAGACAGTTCGAATCAGCTTTTGGCTGAACCCAACGTAGCTTTGGAGTGCGAATTTTCAGGCATGTTGGTCAGAGAACAGCGCAAAGGAAATATCAACTTAACCTCTATTTTCAGCCATCGAGCTTCACGCATAGCATTGAAACATGAGAAATTGTAAATTTAATTTTTCCCTTTTTCAGGTTTGGTTAAAATAAAATTGGGATCCAAATCGAATCTCTTTATATTGAACAGGTCGAACCAGTGCTGAATTCCCTACAATGCTCTTTTCAGTTAGAAATAGTGTATCATTATTATATTGTTGGATGAATAGCCAAGTTTTTACTTGCTTTTTCACTTCATTTCTCTTTACTTTTTTGCTTCTATTCTGGAATGACCTTTTTCAGGAACAAATTTTACATTCTACTTCTTTTTATTTTACAGCTGATGATAATAGCTTTAGCTTGGGCCGAACCGTTCAAATTTATTGATCAAAGTTCATAAGATCAACTGTCTGACTGTCATTTTCATTTCAATGCATGTCAGCTGTTATATATGAAATTACGATCATTTTCCTCTCCTTCTTTTTAAGTCTCGTACCCGTAGTTTGATTTTACCGCTGAGATTTCTGGTTTAGAACTTATTGGACGACCCTTAGGTAATCTACCTCTCAAGATAAAAAAAAGGAACAATGAGATGAACATATTTACTCGCAAAGGTTTGGAAATTCATAGATTCCATTTTCAGTGATGAAAAACAAAAGAGACTCTACATAAGATTATGAAGCCATAAATATAAAATTCCCGCAAGTCAATTCTGAAAAACCTAGCCTATTTTAATGAAATTACACACAAACGATAAAATATCTGATCTTGCAAATTTCCAGCTAAATTACGCACAAGCACACATTCACAAATGCTCAAACCCAAGTTCACACCAGCGTTTTGAAAGTTAGGAGGTATAGTGCAATGAATAACCTTGTTCCACTTGATCACTATTCGAATGAGGTTTTTTAGGGAATTACACAATGGTTCTAGAGTGCAAAGCTCCTCTTCATTATTTGCTTAGAAAAGTACAGAAATTGAAAAATTTGCAAGGCCTGATTAGAATGATTACAGTGGTCTCTAATAGTGAATTGAGAGGGATATCCGAGTGGGTGACCTATTCTATGAGAAAACCCTGAATGTTGAGACGAATAAATAGTTGGAAGGAAGTACTTCTAACACACCACTGCTGGCAGCAATGACACACATACACTTATACACAGCAACTTTCGAGACATTCTTCATGTTGTTCCATTATTTTAAAAATAAGGTAATTTTTATAAAGTATTCCTTCAATAAACCTTTACGTCAATATATCTGAACGGGTCAGTTGTTTGCTTTAATCGCAACTTTATGAGGAATTTAAAAACGAGGAAAATTCCAAAGAACTTAATCATATTTACTAGGAAAACGTTTCGGAGTCCAGCTCCATCATCAGTTC
>JACJUY010005754.1:65602-88684 GCA_014220935.1 Platorchestia sp. MABIK
AGTAAAGTTAGATTAGTTAAATAAACTAACCTAAGTAAACCTAAAATAACTTAGCTTAGCCATACCTAGACATACCGACAGGCTAGTCAGTAACATGAAATTCTGCTATCAGGAAAAGGATTATACATACCAGACCACCTTTAGCAGGTATAGAGGAAACCAGCATTCCTCCTGCAAGTTAAAGATGAAACATCGAGTTCGGATTTTTCTGCCATACCTCCGCCATTTGGGTGGTTCCGCAATAATTGAGTGCAATGACTGCATGATTGCGGACTGATGAAGTAAAAATAAAAACGATGAGAATTTTGCACAGCCTGGTTTGTTCACGGAATAATTTGAATGGAATAAGCGATTCTAATCAACTTATTTGCTGCGAATGATCTGTCAAGAAAATAACAGTTGAGATTAACGGACACATTTGAGCACAGCTACTTGTGGGCCCAAATAAGTTCGGTGGGTTCTAGCGCATCTCATCAAAAGCGTCAATTCTAAGGTATGTAATTATGATTAAGTTAGGTTGGAGCACCCGTGCAAGTTTCAAAATAAAAATGATAGTAAAGACAGCTGATTTAGAAATCATTTCAATAAGTGAACGTTTCGGCTTCAAGCTCAAGCCATTTTCAACACCTGTGAAAGATAATTGAAATACAGAAAATAAGACACGGCTAAATGACAAAAAGAATACAACTTCAAATAGTGCGTAAAAAAGGGTAACTGAGAGATTATACTACAATAATATTTTGAAAATCAGTCTATTCCTAATTGGAATGATGACAACATTGAATTTAGAGCTGGTTTCAATTGTTTAATGTACAGAGATTCTAAAATATATGTAGGTTGTGCTCTCGCACAATCTATAAGTATTGTTGCCCGCTGTGCGGGTCTCGCTATGTGGGTTGCACCCAACGTAGTTTTGGAACTAGATTTTTCGAGCACGTTGGAAGGAGCTCCAGAACGGGTAGAGTTTCAGCCAAGCCATCTGTTTCAGCCATTAGGGATCACGCTGAGCAGTGTAGTGTAATAGTAAGCAAATCTGATTTTTCAATTTTAAGTTTCTGTGCAAATTGAAACGACCGACATATACTAGAATCTCTGTGCATTAAACAATTGAAACCAGCTCTAAATTCAATGTCATCATCATTCCAATTAGAAATAGCCTGATTTTCAAAATATTATTATAGATATTATTTTCTCTCAGTTACCCTTTTTTCGCACTATTTTAAGTTGTATTCTTTTTGTCTTCTAGCTGTGTCTGATTTTCTGTATTTCAATTATCTTTCACAGGTGTTGATAATGGCTTGAGGTTGAAGCCGAAACGTTCACTAATTAGAATGATTTTTAAATCAGTTGTCTTTGCTATCATTTTCATTTTGGTATGTAATTATGTTCAACCATGTGCACTCAATCTAGCCACCCGATAAATTAATCAAATAATAGATTGGCACAGAATTCAGTGCTTGTATTAGCATTTTTATTTCAAGTGAGGCAAGCAAGAAGGCTACATTTCGAAAAATATTTAGGATCAATTTCATTCTGTGGTAAATTGCCTTATCAATTAGAATCACCGTGTAGAAAGCTAGTGCAGTCAATAGTTAAAATTCGTGATTCGACTCGAGTGCTTTCTGAGATCATTTTCTGATTTTAGTAGGAATGGAGTCCCGAGGTTTAGTTCCAATAAATTGGCAACTTCGTTAAAATATTGTGTTTGAATAACAAGGAAGAATTTTACAGGTTTTTCTTATCCTACGTCGTTATGGCCAATTTGTGAAAATACTAATTATTTAAAATCTTTGGTGCATTATTCTTCAAAGTTTTGTTCCTGAAATTGCATTAGGAAAGCTTATAAGTATCAAAAAGCTTAATCAAACATGCGGAAAATCCTTTGAGTGAGCATTCAAGCCTATATATAAGGATCTCACAGCTCAAATTGCTCTTTTTGAAGCCTAAAAAGTACATTGGCTCTATTTTGATCACGTTCCTGCAATGCTTCTATTCGTATCGTAAAAGAAATGTATTTCGCTTTTCAGAGAAAGCAAAGGAACTTTTTTCATCAACAAAGGTACAGATTTTATTCGCTTTGAATTAAATTGAAACTTTGCGCCGGCAGCTATTGTATTTGCATGGCTTATTACTTGAAAACCCTCGGAAGATTGATTTATTTCGTTTAAATCTGTCTAAAAAACATAAAAGGACATTGAAAATATTATTGCAGGTATGAACGAAATGGGTCAGTGAGACTCAAGATAATTGTGTGAGAATGACAATGAACGAACTATGAACAAAAAACTACATTTCTAAACATTTCGTCTCTGCTCAAGATCTTCTCCTTTGGGACGCCAAAAGCAATTGTGTGCAATGTTATACGGGTACGTTCAAGAATTTGGATGGGATAAAATCTATTTCGATTTTTTGATTTAATAGAATTAAAAGGGTGATTTATTGGAAATTTAAAACGTAAAATGGAAAGAAGAACCAATTTGAGCGGGAACATTCTTTTAATTGCAAACGTTTCGAAATCTCTGATTCCATCATCAGTGCTGTAAAACAAAGAATGAAAATTCTAATGAAAAAATTGCAAAAAGCTATAAGAAACTAATGTCACTATACCCACATCGAAAGATAGCTACAACCATGAAAAAATAATTATCTCAAACATTTGAAGCCATACGTACGCATGCCCCTAAATTCTAGCAATCAAACCAACACACAATAACATTTGCAATTAAAACAATGTTCCCTTTCGAATTTCATTTTGAAGTTTCATTTTGAATTTGCGCATCTTATTAGATTTCTTGACTTATGCCAGAAAATTTCATTCGTGAAAAACACGGGGCTTGTTAGACAGAGGTGGAATTTTCTGCAAATGCTGAAGTCTTATTTAGTTTTTTCTTCAAAAAAATTAACTCATGAATTGCTTCGTCGCTGTATGTCACCCGATTAAAAAAAAATAGTTATATTCGCCCTGTAGAAGATTTTGTAGTCAATATTTATTTAGGTACTAAATAGTAACGTATAGCCAGCGAAATAATAATATTGCAGGTAATTCCAATGGAGCGTGAGGTTAGTTGCCTTTAAGAAATGTGTGGATCATCTCATATTGGAATTGATTTTGATGAACTTTACTATTGAAAAGAAAATGGTGTACTTTGAATTACACCAGTTCTCTGATTGATCACCATTATGCCATTATGATTGAAATGTGGAATAGGATAATTAGTGTTGGCAAAGTTACCTTAGTCAAAAACTTGCATCGCAGCGCACCTATGACAAGGTTTAATACAGACAGATTTCTAACAACTGAAATAATGTTTAAAATGCGAGTAAGGTATGCTTACTTCTCTAACTCTAATGAAAAGTAATAAGTTCATAATTTAATTATGATGTCATCAGTGCTATAAATTTTTCATGTTGTGCCTTCATTCTGTTTTAGAATTGGTTGTGCCAACGCATAGTGCACATAGTTCTCACTACGTTGAGAAATAATTAGAACCCTTCAAATTATTCACGCAACCAGAACACTTCAGTAGACAAACAACTTAGGGTTGTATCAAAACTATATCATACAAGAAAGCTTAGTATTGAAAACATTGTGAAATGCAATTTTTCAGGTTTAATAATTACACTCTCATCCCACTGCAACTTCATCCTCAAAATCGTGAAAATTTCACTAAATTAGCGAATGTTTTACGGTTATTTACGTTAATCCACATTCACCAACTTAAATAAAGAGACGTTCTAAAATTATACAGTAATTGACTTCAAACTGGTATTGTAGACATTCAGAGAAAGAAGTGAATATGTTTATAATATATTTGTTTGAAAATAGTGCTGCACGGTTTTTATTAAGTCAGGAATCAGAAAATACAACGTTACTAAAAAACTGCCAGTGTTGAACATCAGAAATATGGCTCCCTGAAATATAACCAGTTTACACAAAATCGAGCGACTGTTTTCAACCCTTCAATGCGCTTATGTTGGTTATTTGAAAATGTTAATATCAAATAAACTTATAATGATCCCAACAAATTTTCACCTTTCAATAGCTGACATCAATCAACAGTCAATATTAACAGTTTGCGCAAACTCACTACTCTCCAATGTACTCTAGGAATGCCTTGGAAGACATTTATTTCATCATTTGAGAGGTAAATAAAAATACAGCATAACTTCTTAAAATCCACTCCCAGTTTCATCTTAAAATATTTGACGCTAAAAAAGCAATGAAACATGGGGTAGTTTTAGAAATGCCACAGCGCCGCTTGCGTGCGAGGTTTCTGGTGGAAATCAAATAACTTCGGCGTGGAAAGTGCGGCTCCTGACGTTAATTATTTTTGCATAAATTAGAGATTACATTTTTGCTCGCTCAGAACTTGAGCATTCTAAGTGTTGAATTCTTGTTGAAATATCGTTTCAAAAATAGCTTGAAAGTACGTTTTAAAACTGATTACTCGGAGAAGCAGTTATATTCCAATTAAAACTCTGTAGTAAGATATATTCCGAGTACAGAATGAAGTTCGTTGTCCCGTAATAAGACTTCTCATCGAGATAATGGGCAAATCCACAGTAAAGTGTACCACTTAAAGCGCGATAGTTAATCCAACAATGTTTGTGTGCGTACGTGTGTGTGAGTGTGTGTGTGAGTAGACTTGGGGTGGTAGTTCCAAATTAAATAAATAAACAACCAACAACATTTTCTGTCGTCTCTGCCTTTGTCAGTTATACTCGCTTTTTTATGCTGCACAGTAAGACCTCGAATTTAACGTGAATATAAAACAAAAAAGGCTCCGTATTCATATGCAAACAAGGTTTGCCAAGAAGCGTTAGGTTTTGATGAACATAAGACATGAGGTTCTTCTATCCTGCTCCTTGACATGTTAATGTTATGTTGGAAGACATTAAATCGAATAAGTGTGGCTAAAATACACAGATGACGTTGCCTTTTAAAAATTCAAGCACTCCAACAATGATTTGCGTTAAGTAATCCAGAAAGAGTGAAAAATTGCAATTAATTCTTTCGCATTTTTCTGAAGATTTGTCACAAAAGTAAAAATATTCTAGGCCAGATTTTTGGTTGGATTTTCTTCTACCGTAACCACAAGTGAAGGATTTCTCTAAACAACGAAAAATTCGTGCGTTGACGACGGTTGAGTCAAATTGAATCGAAAACTTGCGTCTGATGAATGTTGTCGGCTTTTCCGAATCCTCAGAAAACAATAACCTGAAATTTGCAATATGCTTTCCGTCCATTTAGTTGGCAAGATAAAAGCTTAACGCAAAAACGATTAAAATTGTCAGCTCTTTTTTAACGGCCTGAAATTACTGTCATATCATTCTGTTAAGCAAATTTAGGGTAAGCCCCGCTTGGATGATTTGTTCTCTTCTGTCCATCAACTTTAACTTCAATTTTCTCTAGAATCTTTTGTGCTTGAATAATCCCCAAACGATTGAAGATAAATAAGATTTTTTGTTCGTTGCTGGCGTCACTTAAATCTAAAATTGCGATGTTAAAAGTAGGAAGGCTTATTTAGAACAACGGCGTTTATTGACTGACACACAGAATCCAGATGAACAAAAGTTCTAAAAAAATTGTTCATTCTTCAGTGTCAAAATTTAATCCACAGTTTTTGTCCTTTCACTTCAAGGTTTATCGCTCGGGTGCATAAGCATTGAAGCTAGGCATATTTTAAAATTTCTAAAACATTTCGATCCATCATGTGAGACGCAAAGCGACGTTCAAATCCACATCTGTTCTACCGTTTCCGACAGGCCCTGTCATCTGCTGCGAGTGAACCCGCTCTGTCAGAGCTCAAATCTCACCGTTGTGTATCCCAGGCCGTGGTATAAACTCTTCATTTCAGCAACAACGACGGATAGAGGGCACGGCTTGTGACGCGCTGCCAGATACATTCAAATGCATACCTCCTATCCTCTGCACCGCAGCACGTCAAATTTATTTCAAAGTGGAGCGATGCCAACCAGAAGAAAGGCGGCGGGGTTAGCGTTGGGAATTTGCGCAGTTTTTTAAGTATAGAGTGGAAATTTGACATCCTTCATATGCGTTATCACAACAGCGAGGAATTTCATCAAATTAAGAGATCATTGATGCATCAGCTTCCATTTTTTTTTAATTTACGATTCATTTTCTTGATTCACAACGCAAAATGAAGCAACAGTAATTCGGCCGATGAATGTTCGAATATCGTTGAATATTCATGAAGAATACTGAAAATTCAATAATTGGACATTTTCGTAGGACATTGATCGGAAAAATTTTGCCTTCAATGTTAATATGTCTTAGATGTCTTCGAACTTTTTCCAGGTTCAGTGCTCATGCTCCGTATCAATTTAGTCAGTATCAAGTTCCCTTCGAGGGAGGCTTCCTCTCATCAACAGCATACTCAAGAAATTTCGCGAACTCCATTCGGAACCATGGTGCTCGCAACAGCGACCAAATCTGAGGCAGAAAGAGCTAGCGTTGGAGGTACGCATGCGCGGCACATCGCGGCGGCGGGGCCGGCGATGTGCGACACACCATTCTCATGCAGATTGGGTCTCGGCAGCAAGGGCTCCTGCAGATGCACTTTGGAGGCAGCGAGAGTGTTGAGTTGTTGCAAAATCCAAGGCAACTGCAACAGCTGAAGCCATGCGAGTGCAAAAGCCTGAAATCTGCAGCCTGAGCACCAATTTCAATGCAAACACCCTCAGATTTTCCTGCATTTCAGATTTTTTGAGCTCGATAAAATGAGTTTACTTCTTGGATCCGCGTGAGGAAAGTTTAAGTATTAGTGGAATATATATAACTTTAATCTGAGTGGAAGGTAAAGGAAGCAAAAGTACACAGTAAAATCGTGTGATGTTACCCTACCGTAATTCATACGTTTGCCAATTTTCAATTGTAATTTATACATCAAATCTATCAAAGAACGGAAGAATTCCATGAAGGTTTCCTCAGAGTTCGAATAATTTCAGTATGCCTTTGTTCGTGCACATAACATTGAGAGGACGGCAACAGAAAAACGGAGTTCAGAGTTTTTTCTTGCGGCTTAGCAGTCGTATTTATATATAAATTTGCATGACTTATGACAGCGTCATAACGTAGTTCTTATGCCGGTGAAAAGTGTACGCAATATAGTTTATTTCATTAAAGTGAAAGCAAAAATTCAACTGGTTTATGTCGGGGAAATTTTACAAATTTCATGACACAAGATGATAAAAGAATCAGCGATATTTTAGGGAAACATTATTTATACAGAATAATCTATACAGGAAATTTCTGTGCTTTTAAATAAAGTCTAGCGTTATCATTAAGCACATTACCTCTAAGTTTCCCTGCTTCAACTCCTTATGCTGAGCGATGCATTCGACATAGTTACAGCCAAATGTTCATCTCTTCATATATATAGGTAAATAATAACTGACTCAACGGCCACATTTCATTGTGCAGCGGTGTTAAGCCTTCCTTTTGTCCTGATAGTTTTACCTTTTCTGAATCAATAAAATTATTTTTATTTGATTCACATGATTTCGTTGCCAAAAAATTAAAGATTCATTCCACCATTGAAGAAGAAATCCACTGCAGAAAAAGCTCTCCATCAGCATGGTCATGTTGGCAGTATATCCATGTTGCTTACCATAGAAACCAAAGCTCTTTCCAGAGCTTATGATACAAAGTTAATGCTGCTTCTTAATGTCCGAAGTCAGCAGTTGTTACTGTCATATGGATTTGCAATTCATTCAAATGATTCTGAAAATTAGGCGGCCCAATTGTTACCTGTTGACAAAATTTCTTTTCCACTTTTAGTTGGGATTTATGATGCTGGCGAGTGCTGAACACCATTTTGCACTGACGAAGTCATCAACGTTGAGGCGAAATTTCCTTTGTATGCAAAGAAAATGTAACAAAAACCGAGAACACGCAGTGTCTCAAAACAAATGTATTTCTTCGGTAATTCTGTTATGGCAAACGTTTCATTATAAAAATGAACTCCCTAAAAAATTTAAAAGTTAAATTAAATTAAAACGTTTCTAAAATTTATTTCATTGATCATAGGCGCAACCATTCTGTGTTCTTAACAATCAAGTTTTCTTCTCAAATACACCAAAGAAAAAGTCACTTCGTGCAGTCTCTGCGACAGCATCGGCGTCGTTACCTACCAGCCTTCCACCTGACTTTACCATCTTGATTTCTTTACATATTAAGCCTACTATAAGATCAACGTCTGAGTGGCCGCTGTCGTGGCCATGATGGACAGAAAATTTAATTCGAAAAACACACGGGCTTGTTAGATAGAGGTGTAGTTTTCTGTGAATGCAGTAGTCGTATTTAATTTTTGGTTCAAAAAAAAGTAACTCATCAATTGCTTCATCGCACCGTCTTCAACGTCTTCGATCATCACCGTCTTCGATGGACACCGCCTTCACAGACGATGCCATGATGGACTAGACTTCGCTGCCGACCAACTGCCTTCCTGCGCTTCGCTTCTGCTTCGCCACTCGAGTTCGGCTGCTTAACTGATGTGAGTCACCGTAATGGTTAGCACCACAATTTTACGAGAGTGACGTTAGTTGCGGCTCACAGTAACCTGCCTCACAAACCTTAAAAAAATGGGAGATTTAAATCTTGAGTAACGTGGCCGTAAATCAACTAGATTCTTACTCTATATTAAAACGGCAATTATTACTCCAAGTTTTTATTTCAATTTTCATTAAAGTTTGTGTTCTAAATTAGAGTACTGAAATTAATAATGTATCACTATATTTAATTACTGTAATTAATTTAGGATTAAGTATATATACTTGAACTAGAATTAAAGTCTCAAGTAGGTAATTCTAGCAATTACTTTAGCTGAACTCTCGAACCCTGCATTATTTTCTGCAGGACTACCTGTTCACCCAAACCTGATTCTCATGTCGCGATGCTTAAATTACGTACGCGGTCTCTCTGACACATCTATTTTGGGGCGTGAGACAAATTTAAATTGAGCCAACATCTTAATCCATGAATTTAAAAGCAGTCGTCGTCGACTATGTTACTTCAAATTATTAAACATCTGTTCTCCCGTGGCAGTGATCTTGGCAGGGTGCTGGAGGGGCGTTACGAGCGTGCTGGTGTCCCAGTCTCTCCTTTCTTCCAGCCCATTCGCAGGATAAAACATTCATTTTAAAATGAAATAAATTGGCAATAATTTTCGATTGCTTCCTATTCCTGAATCAATGTCACGTTTCGTTTTCGTCCCGCAGTAAATTTAACATAAATATAAATTTTCTTTACTCTTTTCTTAGATTTGATTTTTTTAAATATGATAGCTAAGTGGTCGACGTTAACAACCACATTAATATCACTGCTTAAACAAAAAATTCCTGTGTGCAGGAAAATGGATTGAGTCCTTATGATAGAAAAATATGCTACTGCAAAAGACTTCTCGTAGTTGCTTCAGAATACACGAGAAAAGATTGCAGTATACAGGGAGAGAATTTAGATGAAATTTGCTCCTCAAATTGAAATAACATATCCGTCTCATTGCGGACGTGAATAAACTTCGAAAGTGCAAGTGATGAATGGAAAAAAAATCAGAAACATATACTAAGTGATTTTGGTGCAATAAAAATAGCATTGCTCCATAAATACCCAGCTGTCCAGAAGGAAAATATTAACACCGAGTTATATTTCTCCATCCGCTGATTCATGGGAGAATTGTTGCATCTTGCGATAAAAAAAACTCTTAGGACAGGGAATTAATGCAAGTATTATTGATGTAAATTACTAGTGCAACACATTTCCACGATACAAACAGGGAAAATGATAGACATAAAGTCCAAAAAAAACCATGGACTATACATGAGGCAGAACCATGATCATACCTTTATTCTCGATTTCTCATGTCGACTTTTTTATGACTTCAAAACCCATCTGTTATTAAGAACTATAACTTCAAGTGGCTGTGACAAATACATGTTTGAGAGTGGAAGAATTTGAAATCGATATTCCTCCATTTTTTGAACACAACCAAAACACTATTTTGAAAATTTAGTCGCTTCTCACTGTTGATAATATTTTCAGCCGATGCAAAATTCATAATGGATTTATATGGAGATTAAAATAGAAACATGTTTCATCCAATTAGCCTGCGGCATATCATTTTGGGCATTGCTTTTGACGTGTCCTATAACTATCCCCTAGGCGCAATGACGGATACCCCCAGTCGGCCCGTTACCTATTTCCGACACCTGGATGGAATAAGAAATGATTGCTGATAAGATTTTCCTTGTTTCTAGACGGAGAATCACCGGGCTGGCATAGCCGGGAATCGAACCGGTTCCCCTTCCCGTAAAGGCACGCGCTCGTGACGACTAGGCTACGGTGACCCCGCTCATGTGGTCAGTGCAAAAAAAGAAAAATGTTTACTCTGAGTGCAGTAAAAGTGCACAAAAAAACACTGTAATCAATAAATAACTCAGTAGCTCAACAATAAATACAAAAATACCTGCTTTCACGCTATTCAAATTCTGATCCGAGAGCCTGAAAATGATGGTAACAACCTCACATAAAAGCTAACACACCAGAATGTTATGTGCGGCGACCTCAACACCATTAGGAACGTTCGGTATTGGAGGAGCAAACTGCCATCGAAATGTAAAGCTGAGGCGCCTCACAATTTTAAGCATTATTATCTAATAGCAGGAGTGCTTTAAGACTGCACTTAGATTCTGAAGAAATATTTTTAGGAAAATTTATTGCGCAGAACACTATTATTCTTTTCCATAGGCTGATTTGACTGCCATCGTTCCTCACAAAGGCTTACAGACGCGATACATTCGTCTTTGAGAGATCATTTTCCATTCTTTCTGAGATGGCACACTATACAATAAACGCAATGTTCTTAAACGATAACATTTGTTAAAACTGAAAGGTAACAACGTTACAATAACATTTGGTGTATGAAGAAAGCATGATCTCAAAGAAATCCACGCTGTGGGCCACAATTCCGCTGAGTGGCCCTGAAAGTAAAACAATGTGTTATAAATGGCGGCAACAAAAGCACAAACCGAGGGAAAGTTTGCCATAGTCTGCGGCGCGCAACGGAGGGTAGCGAAGTCGTTAGGCAGGCGTGCGGCGCCATTGGGGTGCGCTGAACTGGAAGCCATTCCGGCGGCGAGAACATTGCCTCTATTGATGCCTGGGAAATGGTTCTGTCATCTAAGAACACCGTCACTTTGCTAAATGAATCTGATTACGGGTATGGAATCGACGACGCAGGCTTTCCGATTAAGTCCTGATTTATTCAAGTACCAGTCCTATATTCGAGTGTAACTCAAGTGTTTGCTAGCCGAGATCTGAGTGGAACTGAGGAAAATTGTCTCCAACTTCAACTGCAAGCTTAAATTTTTTATTCCCTCCGACTTAAATATTTGTTTCATCAATGTAGAATTTTTAAGCAGCCAAATGGATCATGTAATACGGAGTCTTAGAGTTCTTAGAAATTGCTGTCATTTTAGCTGCAAAAAATAAAGAAAAGTGCATAGGCAAAATAAATTAGCTGAAATTTCCGATTTCAGGGTAGATGTCACCTAACATTATATTCAAATAATAGTCATTTTATGCGGCAAATAATTTCTAAAGTTTCACGACCACGACTGAAAACTTTCATTCAATGAATTGAAATCCCCAATTCCTAGTTTTTATTAACATTCTCATTTTGCATCAATAATTCAGTAGAGCTGAAGATGCGAAATGCCGGAGGAAATTTACTATGTAACAAAATGCATCCGCAACTGATGATTTTGAAAGAAAATGCAAACTGGAATATCTCGTTTCAAATCATGGCGCCCTGCAATCTTATGAATTATCCAAACTCCAAGAAATTGAATGTAATTCAGAGCGACGCACATTCTCCTATGCTGTTGCACAAAAACAGCATCAAGTTTACCTCTATGATCCTGAACAGCTCATCCCATCGCTTGTTTTTTGGTGAAATACACCGGGGGTGAACCTGATCGGAATTGCATTAGAGGGAATTAAGCGCCGTATTGCAAATGACATGGATTTTGTCGGCGACTTTTTGCTGCCAGAAGCCCTTTAGCAAATTGAACGGACGTTATTTTAAGAATAATCCAAAATGATGGGTTATTTGCAATGGCTGTCCTCGCAATAAATTGGAGCTGATGGAGTCGGCTTTGTAATGAACGCAATTACTTCAGTTCGACTAATAGATCCTGATGGGGCAACCGCAGTGAACGCCCTTGGCTGCAAAAGCCTTTGGGCAAGCGAACCTCCAGCTCAAATACTCCACACAATATTTTTTTAATAGATCGAGGTTTGAAAAATGTTTTGTGTTGACGACAATGAATAATATTCTTCTCAACTTAGTACTTTCCGAGGCAAAATAGCTAAGATAGCTGTTCGAACGAAATTTCACTGAACTGAGGGAAATGTGCAACAAAAATTTCATCCACTTTTTCAGCTTCAAGTGACACACACCAACAGGACCGTAAAAAATAAAATTAAAGATGATCTTTTCAAATATTCAAGTATTTCTACAACTTGAAACCACTATGGATGCCCCGTGATAAGTGGCGCAGTAGGGATGTTGGATCATTGACCTGAGAAATGTTAGGTTCAGTTCATCGCGATGGCTAAATTACTTTTCTGTGATAGACATATATCAAATCAGAGATTATATTCTCCTTATGGGCATAACGGCAACCAAAACCTTCGCAGGTAGAAAATATGAGCATATCCGGGTATTCTTGCGCGTGTACTAATTTTTAGATCGACCATGGCTCATGTGCAGGAGAAAAATATCGGCCTGTATTGTGATAGGCTATTAACTTTAGCCTTGTGGCATGATAAAAGGTTAAAAACATGGCTTGTAATTTTAAGCCATAAATTGATCATATAGTCAAGGATATGAAAATTATACACGTTTGCTAGCGGAAACAACACAAGGTTTTGAGATAATTCACATGCCAGGCTTACGAACGATTTCGTTTACCTTCAACATGCGCAGTTTGCACAGCCCAGCGATGTTTGCTCTGTTTGATACGGCGAAGGATTGATCGGTATTCCAGATTCGCACGCGCCGTACATGCACAGACTGCTTTTCTCTGCGAACACTTTTTGTCGTATTTCATTCTGTAATCAGATCGGGCATTTTCCAAAAAATTCTCTGAAATGCAATTTACGTAGTCTTCTTCAAGTGCTTGAAGCAATATCGAAATAGCAAAAATCATTTTCTCACGCGGAGAGTGTTTTTTTGCCCCATGAGTGATTGACGGATTAAACAATTACAGAAAATTGAAGTCGAATTAGTTAGATTTGCTTTCTCACGGGTTTAATTGCGAAGCCATGTGGAAGAATTGATCATGATGTGAATCAAGAGGCTATACCAGCTTCTGTCTTATCAAACGTCGATTAATTAAAAATTGAAGCCCCAATAATAGCATACGTGTTGCGATCGGTTCAGGTGACGAACTAAAGTTTTTCTTTTACTTGTTCTTTTTTAGATCCATAAGCTTTCTACATCGACCTGCAACTCAAAACGAAATTAACGAATAACTGCAACAAGACATCCTCAGTGGACGCCATTAATAGCTTTAAAATGTCGTTCAATAAACTTAAAAGCTCATATTGCTCTAACAGAAAGTGTCAATCTCTTTTAAATGTACATCATCAAAATTGATTTTCCATTGTTAAACAGCAGCAAAGTGATCGAAAATTTAATATCTTATGATTTATTTACGCTGAATAAATATTCAGTATTAGAATACACGAATGGTAAAGCATAGCAATGAGATCGCCATAAGTGTTAGATTATCGCCTCAATGAGTGTCCATCACGCCCACCAAAAATCGTTTTAATGTCGTAAAAATTAATCCTCGAACATTCTAACATGATTTGGGGGACAGGAATATTGTATAGCGTTTCAGAAAATCAAATTTTTTCTTCACCCTCTACAGTGGGCATAAGAACGTGTCTGAGAGCAGCATGAGACAGAGGCGATCGCTCGTCTTAATCGTTCACTGCAAATTTACCCCGTTCATAGTCTCTAGCTAAAATTTAAAACAAGGAGACTAAAAACGTGTTCCGTCAAACAAAGGTAAATCATTGGGGTGACTCGATCTGTACTTCAAAACAATTTGCGATCTCCGGAGAAAAATCTCAGCAAAAACAATTGAAGCTGTTCTTGGGAATGAGCGATTCCGACCTGGCTCAACAAGAGAGACATTTTGATTGAAACCATTTTGCGGCATAGGTTGTGTGAATTTTACCTCATTGTTTGCCATTGTATTGTTCTATTATTGCTCTTTGATGAAGAGAACTAAGGAAAATAAACTTTAGATCATGTACAGGATATATAGTGCACCCACAGCGAGTGCTACCCTTTAAAAATACTAATTTTACAGTAAAATGCGAGACAGAATGTAATGAATCCGATGTAAAAATGCGCAGCTCATTTGAACCATCTTGCATAAGCAACTCTTAGTTTGAAAATAATTTGTGATTTATGTCACTGCATGCCTTATTTGGGAGTGAGTTGAAAAGTTCCCCCACAAAGCAAGAAATTACATTAAGGACTCTTTTCACAGTACGTCGTTCTCAAGGATGGGATCGATACAGGTTCTTTCTCTCATTATTTACTTCGCGATTTGCCATTGTAAATTTGAAAGCTCATTTCTCTAACAGAACTGCAGAGTATTCACTCTCGTAATTTGGTTAGCCACTAAATGATTAAGCATGAATCTCTTAAGTAATTACTCGTTACCGAATGAGCTATTGACGTACTGTATATTATTATACCACTTCAATGGAAGAAACTATTGTAATATTTCCCCAATCCACACTCTTCTGTTATAAGGAAGCCGGTGTTTGAAATGTTGAAGAAATATGCTTACACAATATTTCTTCTCTCTCATCAGGTTTTCTATTCATTTCATGTCTAATAAAATCAGGGTTGCATTAAAACACCCATCCAAAAATCACCTAAAAAAAGAAAAACACTGGTCTACACCTTTTTCACTTCAAATTACTTCAAGTCAAGTTCAACTTAATCCAAGTCAAGTTCAGTTTAATCCAAGTCAAATTCAATTTTAATCCAAGTCAAGTTTAATTTAATCCAAGTCAAGTTCAAATTAATCCAACCCTAACTTGAGTTAAGAATTGACGGAATCACTCGGTTATTTAATCTTTTTTGTGTTAAGTATGTATCTATTGGATGTGATGAGCGAGACAATTCTTTTTCCTTTTAGCGAGGAACACATAAAATTTCCGCCAATGTTGCAATCTAAAGACAAGCTGTCGTAAAATGTGGTAAGTATCCAGCATCAGGAGGCAGAGTGTGATTCAGATCTTTGAGCGGCGTAAAAGATCCAAGTCAATTATAAAAACTTCGACTTATAGTACTCATTGAAGTTGTTTTAAAATTCTACATTAATGGAATTTTCATCCATTCGAATGTTTTTTTTTCAAATGGTAATTTTGTATTACCCATAGTAGTATCGAGGATTTATTTACACTCATATGGGTCGTTTGAAAATCTTTAACAATCTTTTAAAATTAATGTTATTTAATAGACCTAGTTGAATTTTGGTCTTTATAAAAATTACTAACAACTTTCGACTTTAAATTTGAGTCGAATATCGAACTTCAGTTTAACCCAACGTAGTTAACGTGTTAAGCAGCATTTGTGCTCTCTCTGCCCCAAACCTACACCAAATTTTTTCACAGACAATGCCGAATGGCGGTATTGTCTGGAAGTATGATAGGTCGCACCGCAGAACAGAACTTGTGGAACTCTTTATTTTCTGGCACATCAGAATTAAAATTTGAACTAAAAAAACATTTTCCCACTTGAACATCTATTTTTTCTGTCTTCTTGAGAAGTGCAAAGGAACACAAAAGGTCTAGTCCATTTTCTTGGTGGTGGTGCAGTTGACTTCCCTGTAGTTGGTGCTATAATACAGAATAAAAGGATATTGTAAACTGGAATCTAGTGGGCCTAATAAGCTAATGCAGATGCAGAACCTGTGGTATCATGTTACACGTGATGACACTAACATATAAACTGAGAGAGCCTGAAAATCAGAAATTCATGAGTTACTAAATCAAACTCCTGATAGGTTGGTAGCTATTGTTTTTGACTGGAGCAGCTTGAGCTGTTTTCACACTGTTCACACAAATCGTTAATGTATGCATTAAAAAAATTACATATGAGAATACCGTAATCCAGTATTAAGAACAAAAAACAATACAACCAAATGAAACCTAATGAAACCTAACTAAACCTAATAAAACCCTTTAAAACCCAAAAAACAAAAAAACTGGTGGGATGATTGTGTAAAAAACACGCTTTTTCTAACCCTGAATAAAAAAGCGAAATAATAGAAAAATGATAGAGAATTTCTAGATATCCTATGAATCGAACTCTCTGCATTGCCGTCTACAAACCGGTTTGTACGAAAAATGTCAATGAGTAAAATAAATTAAAAACAGTTATTCCCATCAACATTTACTTGGGAGAACTTTTTCGACATGAAGCGTTTTAGTCACCGTAATATTGATGAATTTGTAACCTGACAATTAGCATTCAAAATCTTGAGTGTTCAGTGTGGACCTTACGAGTACACCCAAAATACACATGGAAGACATAATCCAAGGCTCAGATTTCCTCACGTTCTAGAGGCGCGCTTTATCGATCTCTATCTCGATTATGGAGCCCGCTGCTCACCCTTGTCTAGCCCGGCCATCAGCACTCAGATCATGATTCCCGCGTCCATCTCCTACGGTCGTTCCCTCGCTCTGGCTGAGGGGCGGACGGAGCGTTGCGCCTCATATCGTTGCGAGGTGCCGACTGCTGTTGAAACTGTGAGACCGTCTAATGTTTACACGTCGACGTCGTCAGAGGGAGTGATTGTGAGAAATTGTATTTTTTTCTCACGAAACAATATGATCTATGTTTCTTATTACGAAGTTTTATTATATGACAATTTGAAGCAGCATCTTTCCTTACTACATCATTTCTGAGGCTAGCCTCATCATTTAGTTAACGGAAACTGAGGCTCGCTGCTCTTCCACTGACAATTCAGCAACCACATGAATATAAGTGGCATTAAACTCCTAAAACTCTTTTCAACGCACGAAATTCCGCTCATTTCATTAACTAAAATACACTCACTTCTTCCATTTTCTCTTGAAAATCATGGCTACAAGTTTGTCTAAATTGATGGCTCATCGAACTTCAAGATGCGGAGCAAGTCGACCTTATTTTACTGAGCTCGAGCAGGAGCATCTACGAAGTGACAATCGGCAAAGTTCCTTGGCAAACGACCACACAAACTATTGAAGGCAGTCCGCCGCAAAATTGATGGCTCTGCCACCAAATCTGCACCGAATTGAACTCGAACATGCCAACGATTTTAGGGAAAAACTCGGATTTCTGGAGTACTTTCGTTTGGGTCACATGCAGTTTTTTGGGGGCTTTTGAGCAGTTGAAAATGGTTGACTTATGGCTAAAGTAAAAAACATTGCATTGCTCATTTCTTTACACTCATTAAAATTGTTCCAACATATTTTCCAGCATTATATTTACATGAATTTCAAAACAGCTGAAAAAAGCAATGTAAAACAGTGAATCCAGTGGAACGATTGTGAATAACTGTAACATGCATAACATGCATGTTGATGAAAACATTCGATGCTCTGAATTTGCCTCCTATTATGTAAGTTAGTCAATATCGCTACCACCGGAGCCAATTTTCAGCGAAGATAAACACAATTTTTGGAGTTACTGAAACACTAGGAGAGTGATTGCTCATTGGTCGGCACTAGAAGGACCACTTTTGCAGCACTAAAACATGTCTCAGCATCTCTTAGCAGTTCTACAGGCCGTGGGATGGCACTTGGAAGAAGTTTGGCAATCTTTGTGCTGCACCGACTGATGACATTCACTACAGAGGCTACTTCGAAGCAGAAAGCGATCTCAAGCGCCTTCGACAAGGCTGGTTGGATTTCAAAATTTCCAAAGTTCTGACAAGCTGCTGATAAGTTTGTTCGGTTTTGGAATTGTGTTTGGTAGCGCTCCGACAAGCAACCGAAAAAGTTCCATCCCTTTGTCAAGAGGGACAAAAATCTTTGAACGCCTTTTCGCAGTCGTTGATTTTTGACGTTTCATGTACGCAGCACACGCACCAAGTTTTATGTTATGAAAATTGTCCGTTTTTAAACTAAACTAAGAAATAAAGCGGTTCTAAGCAGTGCAGCTTTTCGTATTTCGTCAAGATACGAAACGAAGGATCAATGTTTTTCAATACCCAGACAATGCAGGTGATGAAACTAAATTTGACCCACTTCATAGAGTATTCGTCCTTTCATGTAAACTCGTGAAAGATTTACATGTATAAACTGGATTCATCTGAATGAATCAATTTCACAAGGATGAATAATCTCCTGCTATTAATTATCAATTATTCAGTCAATGGCATCAATTATTCAATCAATGTACTTGTGTGAAAAATCAGTAGGCCTATTTTATTTATTCAGACGTGGACACGAAACATTGGGCTGAGATAATGCATTCAACAAGTGGTTTCAAAACTGATTTTCAATGAGAAAAGCCAACAGGCCATTTAATTAAACTAGTTATTCAATTGAGTTGGTAGATAACTACGGGATTAGGTCTGCTTCTCGTAGGTTTGATTTATTAAGGGCGCTTATTAGAAGACATGTATGACAGAATGAAATAAGTATAATATCATAACCTCTTTGATGTAAAATAGTGGAATGGGGTATTGTGCAACGAAGCTGCGCTAAGAGACCCCAAAATAAGTTTATAAAAGAATAAATTTGCGACGAAGTTCATATGCAGTGCTAATGCTAGGCATCAAGTAATTAGTCTGATCCAGTCATGTTTTGATGATATAAACCAACATTGAATTTTTTGCTCTAAACTCGTTTTGAGAGCCCTGACCTCCAAAAATTGCAGCGTTTTTTGAGTTGAAGTAATAATGTAATCGTGAAAACTGTTTTCACGTGAAGAATTTTAATGATCGACCTTTCTTCTGTCTTTACTCTTTACTCTTTATACTCTTTTTGTGAATACTCTTTTACTCTTACTCTTTTGTACTCTTTATACTCTTACTATACTTTTTGTGAAAACAGATATCAGGCTGAATTTAATATAACGTAAATTAGTTTAAGTTGAAGAAAAAACCAAACATTTTGTGGTGCCCATCATTCTGTTAAAGCTCTGTTTTACATTCTCTTATTAAGGGGGTGGGAATTAGGACGGATTGCCAAAGAAAGCAAGCGAGCAGGTAAGAAAGTTATAAATACTGCTGATTTTCATTTCTTTTAAAAAAATCAGATGCAAGCGTAATATATTCGCACTGTGACGTCCAAGTTGTCTCAAAAATAATGTTCGGTGAAGTATTTAGAGCATTCCATTAAGGTGATAAGCATATTATAGCATCACAATCTAATTACTACCGTTTTACTTATCTTCTGACTGATATCTAAACCTCTTAGTATGGTCACCAGTGCACTGCACCCACGCGAAGACACTGGAACAGGTAAAATTATTAATCAACCCGAAATAATAAATTGCAGAAGTTGAATTGCACTCGTACCCTCAAATCATTTTTGAACGCAATATTTTGCAAATTTTCATTTTATGTGAATTTTTCAACTAGTTTCGACGTACTCACTACGATTTGCGATGACGAATTGATTTCACAAAATTTTTTCCATTTTTTCCATTAGACCGGTTTTAACGATTTGTGAACTTTACGTAAAAAATTCAAGTTCAAGTCATTTAAGCCAATAACGACAGCCAACCGCTAGGGTGCCGTTTGATGCTTAAAACGTAACGCGAAGACTCTGGAACGCACTCACGGACAAAGTACATTTCACGCAGAATAATACATCAGGTCATAACAAAAGCTCCATCCGTTTCTTCATTTATAATTTTAATGCATGATATCGATGTAAATTGTAAATAAATCATGTGTAGCCATTTAAAAATCCTATAAATATTATTCCTTTCCTACTATTTTTAGATAATTGTTGTAAAAAATAACTATCATCGACCAAACTTCACATTTCAAACAAAGAGAACATTAGGGATATTTTGCTTGATGAATTTCTGAAGGGCAGAACAGTAAGTTCAGAAGCAAAATCGATGACAACACGGAAATGATGGGGTAAGTGGAAAGGTCTTTGCAAGATGGTTTTTATTTAGCAGAGAGGACGATTTCACTCTCAAGAACGAACCAACATAAGAACGTTCTATCGGACTCAGTTTTGAGGAATTGCTGAATGTCATTGATGACGATCCTTTCAACATTACAAGAAAACTGAGCAAGGGGTTTAATATTAGCCATATGATGTAATATCGTGAAATGATAACTCTTGGTAAAACCTCCAAAGCTGAAAAATGGGTTCCATACAATCTATAAGGAAACAAAACCCAATGTGTGGACTGCAGTGTCTTGCTGCCTTCTCGTCAACTTGAAACACCGTTTTGGACAAAATCGTAACAGGAGATGAGGTATGAATACGGTGCAATAATATTAAACGTAAAAGGCAGTGACTCAGCTGTAGCTGAAAGCCTATCCCACAAGCCCAACATTGTCTGCATCCGGAAAAAATCTGTTGTGTGTGAACTGTGTAGTGTGACATGAAGGGGATTGTTCATTATGAGCTCTTTGGTGGCAATCAGACAAAAACTTCTGAAATGTACTGCCAGTAGTTAAGCAGTTTGAAGAACATCCTGCGTTAAAAACTACTTCCGTTGGTAAACAGAAAAGGATCGATCCTGTACCATGACAATTCCAGACAGCACACTTCATCAGTAACTAAGAATCTCGCTGAAAAAATTGGATGAGAACTTTGGATTCACCCACCGTATTCTCCCGATCTCGGTCCAACAAATTGCCATCTCTTTATAGAAGTAAAAAAATCATCTATCAAGGCAAAGAGTTAACTCAGGTGGAGATGTAAAATGGAGTATTGCTTATTTCTTTTTGTTTTATCCAAAAGCCAGTATGGTCGAAGAAGGAGGCATCAACCCAGTCAAAAATGCTAGTGCGGATCGGCATCGATCATCTGGGGACAGTGCATCTTATTTAGGATCAGTGCGGGCCCCAGTTCGGGAAGAAATTTTTCTTCACCGATCATAGAAAATCAATGCAGAAAATTCTGGAGAGAAATATCTGCAGCGATCTTAACAGAAAAATCGGCACTTCACATCAATAATTCTAATGCGAGGTATTTGTTCTTAAGCAAGTGTTCATTATGAAACTGAAATTTGATTTCAAATCGAACTTGTAACTTTCAAGTTAATTAAAAGGATCTCTAGCCCTAAATTTGCCTAATTTTTCAAATTTCCCTTTTTTTCATTTCTTTTGCATCTTGGAAAACCAAAATGCATTCTGGATATGTTACATCGAAATCCAAACACATTTACTTCAATAAAACTTCAAAATAGGAAAAAATTTATTGCGTGAACAGGTGAAAAACATATAAACACATTGTGCAAAACACTTCTTCTACAATTTTCAACGTAAAAGCTTGATTTTCGTCTTATTCGACGTGGCACGACAGTGGAAACAGCGGAGCGAAGCGGAATTCCATTTGAACTCTAAATTAGATTTCTATGGTTGAAAATCTGGGACTTGAAAAAGACTTTTTTGAATTTTATTTAGTCTCGCCCCTCTGTCATTGAGCCGAACGTCCGTGTAGGTCGGGAGAAATCCTTCTCTCACACACACTTTATTGAACAAAATGGCTGACACGCACTTTCATAATTTTTTTCTACCTTTTCAGCCTCACGAAATAGTCTAATTTCTTCACGTGTAAGTTGATTCGGGAATGCTCCTAGCATTTCATTAAAATTTATATTTCTGTCTAATGATGTTGCATTGTATAATTAAACAGATGTGTAGATTTTAATGAATTGCTGTGTATTAGTACAAAAATGCTGGGAGCATTCCTGACTCAACTTGCACGTGAAGAAATTGGACTATTTCGTGAAGCTGGAAAGTTAGAAAAGAAATTATGTAAGTGCGTGTCAGTCATTTTGTTCAATAAAGTGTGTGTTAGAGAAGGGTTTCTCCCGACCTACACGGACGTTCGGCTTTATGACTGAGGGGCGAGACTTCCCAGGAAGCAAGAAATTATTAGGCCAATAATGGGTTTATAATTATTTATTGACCCAATATTGAAATCTTGGATTACAATAATAGGCTAATAACGAGACAATATCGAAAAAAGATAAACTTATTTATGAAATCAACTTGTTATTGGGACAATGTAGTAAATAGTTTTATTTCTAATATTAAACTAACGGTGTGTGTATACATGTATGATATTCATATAAGTGGAAACTATCTCATAATAATTAAAAATCTTGCAATTTAATAAAATTTGTTATAATGAAAATTATTATTGCCCTAACATTGAGTTGATTTCGCACGCCAATAATACGGAGTAATTTGTATAAAATGTACCAATTAAGTTAATGAACAGTTATTTCAGTCATTAATGAGTGCAGATATATCTGACAGATTTCAAGAAATGTGAATACGTTACAATAATATGTATATTCAGAATTACTGGAATTACAGGTTCATTGTTCTTGTTTTTTCAGTCGTCCAATGAGTTTCGAAGGTCTAGTTTTTTGAAAAAAATGCTAAAATCGTTTGTCATATGTAACTACAGCAATAAATGTCTATATATTGAACAATTACGCATACTTGACAGAATCAAATTGCATGTACAGGTTGCCCGTTCACCTTGTATTTTTCTAAGGAACACCTTGTAGTGACATACCTTAGTTACCCCTCAAACCTCAATGTTAGTCTATTTATGTTCAGTAATTATGATATTTCCCAATGTAAATTTTATCAAGCATAATATCCATCTTCCCCTCTGCGTGTCACCAATACTTACTGGGGTGGGAAGTATAAGTAAGGCCGTCGCAAAACGAAACCTAATAGCTGAAGCAGCATCACCTGGTCTCATAACTTCGATATCAAGTCCATAGTGACTGAATAATTAGCTCAGCTGATGTTGGGTTATTGAAAATATCA